>LPNX010535535.1:106877-125578 GCA_001517045.1 Pseudotsuga menziesii
CTTAGAGAAATCTGACACTTGCTGCTCACTAGGCCTAGGGCCAAAAGCTGCTTCTGCTACTTCATTTATTGATTCAACACTTTGACTATTCTCAGCAAGATCCATCCATTCATACATGCCAACATCATACTTCTGCCCACACATATTCACTTGTTCATTCATTTTATCTTTTATGATTTGTAAAAAGACTTGACAAGTGTTTTCTTCATGAAAATCCCCACAAGGCCTGCAATACGGAATGGCTTGACGGTCAACCGCATTGGTAGACTCTAGAGGATTAGGGGGCCTTTGATCTTGAGGTGGAGGTCGTCTTTGGTTTTGCCACCTATCATTTGGCTTGTTTGGATGGAAATTATTTCCTCTGTTTCTTTCCAAAGAAACTACCTTATTTTGTAAGGCTGTTTGGTTTGCCTGCATGGCAGCTATCTGATTAGCATGATTCAATTCCATTTGCTTAATCAGTTGGGTGAGCTTATCTATGGAGTCACCTTGAGGTTCCTGGTTTTCAAACTTAACTTTTTTAATTTCATTAGTCTTTGAAGAACTACCCCTTGAAAACCCAGGAATATTAGATTTGCCAGCAGCTTGCATGTTCTTATCTATCTTGATAGCCTTTTCTTGTGCATCCTTAAGATCTGTAGGTTCCTTATCCCTTATCTGATATTTCATTTCTCCTTCAAATGCTTGGATGTAATAAATCAAGAGAGATGCTTCTTGGGGCTTGATGTCTGTAGGTAAACTTTTTACTAAGTCATTAAATCTTTTATTAAATTCATCCATGGTCTCATTTTCTTGCTTTTGAATAGTATGCAAGGCTGCCAACAGGAAATGGTTATCCCTTCTATCACCCCATCTATCATTGAAAGCTTCAATGATCGCTTTGAAAGTTTTGAACTTATTGTCATTCTGATCTTGAAACCATTCCATGGCATCATCTTCTAAAGACAAAATGAACAGTCTCATCTTGACATCTTCAAAGTTATGAGCATTACACCACTTGGCCATGAACTGGTTGAACTTGGTGATGTGAGACCTAGCACTGACGGCATTATTACCTTGAAAGGAAGGCAATTTTTCGATAGCTTTCTCTGGCAAATCATGAGGATAACCAATGATGTTAGAAAAATCACATGGCTTGCATAGATCATCCATTGGTGTGGGTTGGTTGTTTTGGGCAAACAACAAATGGATATCAGAGATAGCCTCTTCTCCAAGACTTGCAAGGAGTCTACGGGGAGCGAGCCTATTCAACCTCCTCCTATATACCCTTTCAGGTTCGGCGAGGGAGTTGAGTAGACCAGCTGAATGGCTCCGGGTAGAATACCTTACTATATTTGAAAGTGGAGTCGCCACTTGGAGAAAAAGATAGCTCTAATATGGGTAAACAAGTTATTAAAATTAATTAAAAAAATTTATTAACAGTTTTAAGGAATTAAAGAATTCAAAATAATAAAATAATTAATTAAGTCAGACCAAGGACAAATGACTTGTCCCCGGCAACGGCGCCAAAGATGTTGCCGCCTAATTCACACTTTAAGATGCAGGAAAGTCACAACCTGCTATGTGTGTCCTTGGGGGCAAGCGAGAGCTGGGGACCACTATCACCACAGTCCACAACTCCTTCATTTAGACAAGATCCCAATAGAGCCAAGGGGGGTGATCCCTATAGGAAAGCTAAGTTTTAGATTTACTAATTAATTACAATTTAATTAAAGGGATCTTTTAATAAGACTGAGGCTAGGTTATGAGAGATGACAATCAGACTGATGCAATATGCAAGATTTAAATGACAGTCAACCTTTTACTTTAAACCAGTGCCTAAATAATGGAGTCAAAAGATAGATTACGGCTTTATAAACTTTACAAATAAATTTTGAGATTTAATCTGTGATTAAACTATAGCTTCGGTGTTTAACAATGAAATAAATGAATAAACGATGTAATTATAAACAGTAAGGAAATAAAACATTAAACAATGTATAGATGTGTTGCCCACCTATTTCGACTAGGTGGCAACTCCATGTACACGAATTTGTACATATTTGTACCTTAGAAAAATCTAAGGATTTTTCATTTTTGCAGGGCTATTGCCCCTTTGTAAAATGAAATGTCCGCTCCCCTGCGTGGGAAAATTAATGTAATTTAATGTGCTAGTGTGGGTCATATGATATGGATGCCACACCATGGAACGGGTTGTTAGGGAAGTCCCCTCATCGAGTGTTTTTCCCTTTCCAATTGACCTTGTTGTACAAACGAGTTTAATCGGTTTGGTTTTCACTCAAAATCCTCCAAAGTGGTGACGGGCGTTCTACCAGTCAATTCCATGAGGTGGCTAAGGCTTCAAAGTGTGATTCATGACCGTGCTAGGCATCTGTATAGAGTCTTGCGGAGTTTCGTTGTGTTGTTGTATTTTTTAATTATTTTTTCTAGTTAATTAGTTTCACCCCTTGGTGATTAATTAACTCAGTCGTTGATGTAATAATGTATTCGCTCGAGCATGGCATTTTGTAATAGGGGCTATGAATGCAAAGATAAATTGCTATGAAACCCCCTAAGCCACTGCTTTGAGTCCCATGTCATTCTGATGAGTGGTTGAGGAGATAGACCATTTTTGTCTAAGCAAGGTCTATTTTTCCTAGGGAATTAATTAATTTCCCTAAGTCAAAATTCACATTTTTTTATTTTGAAGTAAAAAATCAAGAAATGCCGTGGTAAGATGGTTTGGGGGTTACTAAGCCTAGGAAAACTTATTCCAAAGTTTTTCGCCCCCCCATGGCCTAGATATTAATTTTTCAAGTTATTTTTAAATTTTTCCTAAGTCAATTTTAGGAAAATTTAAAAATTAAATTGGAAATTTTTAAATCTAAGGTGAGTTTTTATTTTATCCTAAGTCTAAGGTTAAAATTATATTATTGGCTAAACTCCAAGCTAAAGTTTAAAAAATATGGCAAGCCCTAAGCTAAAGAAGTGGGGCGCTAGCATAAAAATCTCCACTATCATTTTAGTGGAGCGTCCAAGCAATGAAGAAGGCGCTATACATTGAAGAAACCCTCACTAGTGAAGGCGCTAGCATTGGAGGCGCCACCATATTTGATAGAGGGCGCACTAAAAAAGAAGGGACCCACGCTCATATAAAAGTCAATGCCAATTTAGAGGAAGCGCTAACATTTGGAGAGGGCCCATGTTTGATTTGGAGGAAGCGCTAGTGTAAAGGGAGCGCTAGCCATTTCTAGAGGTAGCGCTACAATATAAAGGGCCCACGTTTTTTTTTAGTGGCCACCATATGTAGTGAAGGCTCCACCAAAATGAGGTGAGTGCTAGCCAAAGTTAGAGGGCGCCATGTATTAAAAAGAACCCACGCTATGTTGGAGGGGCGCTATAATAAAAGGACACCCCCACATTTAGAGAAAAACGCCAGATAAATTTGGAGTGGGCGCTAGCCATCTTTGGGCCCACGTTTTTCATAGTCAGAGCTAACTTTGGAGTTATTCCGCCAAGTTCAGAGGAGGGCGTCCACCTTGGGCCCATGATTTTTTCATTTTACTAAAAGCTCATCTAAAGGTGGAGATTAAACCCTAGATCTAGATCTAATCTCAACCATTGAGCTTCAAAGGGTTGGGGGTTGGCCTCAACTATATAATGAGGGTCTCACTCCCTCATTATTCACCATCTCTTATGCTATTGTTATGCTGCCGGAATTTCTTGCTCTCATATTCTTGCTACCTTGTATTGAAGATTTGCCCAAGCTGGGCTATTTTAATAAAAATTCTTTGGAGGAATATTATGCTGCAAAGTTTCATGATCTACATTTCTTGAGGTAACTTTGTATTTGTCTTGTTTGTATTTATTATATTTCTCTAGTTAGCTCTCCACAAAGTGTTTTGTGGAGAGATTAAAGAATAAAAGTGTTTTTATTCTTTATTGTGAATGATTTAACATTTCTTTCAAAGTGTTTTGCAAGGAGTGTTAGGTGTTCATCTCTAGGATTATAATATTTTGCAGGCATAGATTATATTTGCAGGTTATCCAAGCAAAGAAATCTCTCCAAAAACATCATTTCGGCAACATTTTTCAATTCGGCCATCTACTTTCAGCCTGTTTTAAAAAGGGTTTTATTCACTGTTTAGTGAGTATAACCCTTGTTTTAGGGCCCTAACCTCTCATATATCAGTTTAACCTTTTATTTCTGCTAGTTTCACATCATTTAGGTGGTTGGAAACTCATTTTCCAGCCCTCTAAATTCCATATTACTGTCACTTATTACATTCAGAAATTTTTTTTGTAAATTTGTAATTGTATTAGTTTCAGCAAATATTTATCATAACACTTTGAGCTTAATCGTGGTATCCCTTATCTGAACTCAAAGGACCGAGATCAGAACGCGAAGCGCTCAATGATGTTATAGACATTTGTCTGTCACTCAGATTTTTATGTAAAAAATTGTAAATTTGGTACTAATGTTTTAACAACATTTTAGTGTTTTTTCTGTGATTTTCAGCGAGAAATAGCTCCCTGGTTTTTGACAGGTTGTGCATAAGTAAAGGAGAATTGCTGCCCTAAAGGACACAAAATTTCCTCAAGTTTCAACCGGCATAAAGGGGTTCCATTCCTCAACTTTCTCTCTCAAATTCCTTTGTTATTGTAAACCCCAAAGAGAGTCTCTTGGGGTATTCCTTAAAGTCTTGTAATCATTTATAATTTATGAGTAAGTAGATTAGGAAAAGATAGATAGTTAGTTTTATTTCCAGCTACCCACCTATCTTTGTGACAGACCATCATCTCTGTCATAAAGATTGTTGTGAGGTGAGTTTACTATAGTTTACTTGCTTTCAAGTTTTCTATTTAGGCAAATTTTATTTTTCTGTTAAAGTAATCACACAACCCATCCAACCTGTGTATCCTCTATCCACTTGTCATCTCCCTTTAGGGAATTCAAGCTGGATATGAAAAGCAGGTGAAGTGGGGGCTTAGGTAATTAGACTAACTTTCATTTCTTGTACTACAATCTACAATCAAGCACCTTATTTCCCAAGTCATCTTGGTGATCATTTTAAAATAAACCTTGCATCTTAACCATCACGATAAAAATTTATTATTAAAATTTACCAACAACAACTTCCAACATCCTGCTCCTCTACTCGGTTATCACCCTCCGGGGTACTCCGAGATACGACCAGGGGAAAGGGAAGTCCTAGTTTAATAGGCATCCATTTAGAGATTTTCAAGTTGATTAAAAACAGTGACTCGAAAGCTGCAAGGGGTAGTAGACCGAGGGGGTCTCTAGGCGCTTCGTCGTCCTCCTTGTGAGCACCGGGCCATTGGGGTTTGACCTGTGAGCTAGGGGTGGGCTTGCTCCCGCCTGTTGAGCGCAACAGCATTCCATCTTCGATTTGAGAAGAACTAGATCGGGGTAGTCACACCACCGGATCTAAAACG
Organism: Pseudotsuga menziesii; assembly: GCA_001517045.1. Taxonomy (NCBI): domain Eukaryota; kingdom Viridiplantae; phylum Streptophyta; class Pinopsida; order Pinales; family Pinaceae; genus Pseudotsuga; species Pseudotsuga menziesii. The sequence continues at coordinate 112,314 of LPNX010535535.1, forward strand.
TAATCCAAGAAGAACAACTCTAATAAAATTCATTAAAATTTACCAAGAAGCATTACAAAACGCCCTATAAACACAGATCACTACTGTTTATCTTTGCCTTGCTGTTCAAGGTTTTACTACAAGCATTTTCACTTTATTTTACTGCAAGCACTCCAACACATTACTTTCAGTCTCATTTACTTTCAGTTCTATATTTGTTCATACGGTGAATGCTTAATATTTGTTTAAATTGCTTCAAGTGAATCAAACTTAAAGTCTTTCTTTCCTTCATTTCCTGTTGGTTCAATAAGTTCACATTAAAGCATTTTATTCCGCTATCTTTTGTTGATGCAGATAAGTTTAGATCAGTTGTACGTTACTTAAATACCTTGATTTGTTATTGTTGTAACTTGTAATCTTTTGACTCCATTTAATATAGGCATTGGTCTTGTAATTTTGTAAATCTTAATAAAAAGATCCCTTTAATTAATTTTCAATTAATTAATAAACCTGGAACATAGTCTTTCCATAGGGACTACCCCCCTTGGCTCTGTTGGGATCTTGCCTAAACGGAGGAGTGGTGGACTGTGGTGACAGTGGTCCCCAGCTCTCACTTGCCCCCAAGGACACACATAGCAGGTTGTGACTTTCCTGCACCTTAAAGTGTGAATTAGGCGGCAACAAGATGATTTACCAATATGGACAATGAACCAGATTTACAATATGGCAGAAAAATGTTATGAGTGAAGTTTATTAAACCAACAGTAAATTTAAAAATGAAAAAAACTTTAAGCAGTTAAGCATTCACCACATAATGATTGTATAGCTGAAAGTAAATGTAACTGAAAAGTAAAATAAGACTGAAAGTAAAGAATTGTAGTGCAATGCTGGAGTGAAAGCGTGCTGAAATAAAAGAGTGTTGTGAAACCGGTTTTGCAATGTCTCTTGGTTTATTTTAGTTAATTTTATTAAAGTTTTTCTTCTTGGATTTAAGTTTCAGAATCGGTGGTGTGACTACCCCGATCTAGTTCTTCTCAAGTCGAAGAGGGAGTGCTGTTGCGCTCAACAAAGTGGGAACAAGCCCACCCGTAGCTCACAAGTCAAACCCCAATGACCTGGTGCTCAACAAGGAGGACGTCAAAGCGCCTAGAGACCCCCCACGGTCTACTACCCCAAGTCGCCTCCGAGGTCACTGTTTTTAATCAACCGGAAAATTACTAGATGGATGCCTATTAAACTAAGACTTCCCTGTCCCCTGGTCGTATCTCGGAGTACCCCGAAGGGTAATAACCGAGTAGAGGAGCAGGATATGGGAAGTTATTGTTGGTAAGTTTTAGGAATAAATTTTATCTGGGTGATTAACATGCAATGTTTATTTTAAAGCAATCAACAAGCTCAACCAAGCTGTATCCCTTATGGGAGATGCCGGTATTTGATCTTGGACTTGGAAAATAAAATGTGTGGATTGTAGTACAAGAAAAAGAAAATTATTTTAATTACCTAAGCCCCCACTTCCCTTGTTTTTCATATCCAGCTTGAAGTCCCTAAAGAGAGATGACAAGCGGATAGAGGATACACAGGTTAAATGAATTGTATGGTTACTTTTTTAACCGAAAAAATAAAATTACATAAACAGAAATCTGAAACAACTATTATCCTACTTCCTACTCTACTTCCTAATCTATTTATTGTAGATTACAAGTGGTTACAAAAATTTACAGAATACCCCAAGAGACTCTCGTTGGGGTTTACAATAATCAGAAGAAAAAAATGAAAGAGAGGTGAGGGTTTGAACCCCTTTTGAACCAGTTGAAGGTTGAGGGAATCATGGGCCTATTCGAGCAGCAAATCTCCTTCACTTGTGCATAACCTGTCATAAACCAGCAAGCTATTCTTCGCTGGAAATCACAGAAAAACACTAAAAATTTTGTTAGAAAAAATTAGTACAAAAATTTACAAATTTACAGAAAAATCTGAATGTGAAATATGGCAGAAATATGAGATTTAGAGGGCTGGAAACTCATTTTCCAGCCACCTAAACAATGTCTAAATAGCAGAAATAAAAGCCCTAACTAATATATAATAGGTTGGGGCCCTAAAACAAGGGTTATATTCACTATACAGTGAATAAAACCCTTTTTCAGGAAAGCTGGAAGTCAATGGCCGAATTTAAAATATGCCGAAATAAAACCCTTGGATAGATCTCCTTGCTTGGACAACCTGCAAAAGTCTAGATCTGCAAACTATCGTAAGGCTAGTGATGAATATCCAACAGTTCCTGCAAAATACTTTGAAAGAAGATGTTAAATCATTCACAAAAAAAAGCAAAAACACTTTTACTCTCTAATCTCTCCACAAAATACTTTGTGGAGAGCTAACTAGACTAATACAATAATGCAAAAACTAGAAAAATACACAAGTTACCTCACAAGTAATGGATCATGAAATGAAGCACAATGTCCCTCCAAAGAATTTTTTTATTTAATGGCCCAACTAGGGCAAAGCTTCAATACAAAGTGTAGCAAGAAAGTATGAGAGAGTAAGAAGAAATTTTCGGCAGCATAACAATAGCATGAGAGATCATATGTAATGAGGGAGTGAGACCCTCATTATATAGTTGAGGCAATCCCCAACCTCTTGAAGATAAATGGCTGAGATTAGATCTAGATCTAGGGTTTAATCTCCACCACTAGATCTAGGTATTTGACTTTACATTCTTCTCCATCAATCCATACCCTTGGATTAATTTTTAATCAATGGCCCGGAAGCTTGATCCATGTCTCAAGCAATCTTCACCCTGAGATCTAGGGTATTTGACCAAAACTCACCTTAAATCTTGCTTTTAGGTTTTTGGTATGGGCCCAACCTAGGCACCCTCCTCCAAATTTGGTGGTTTCTCCTCTAAGTATAGCTTTGACCTTCATGTAGCGCCCTCTTAAATGCATTAGCGCCCCTCTTATTATAGTAGTGCCTCCATAATGAGCTAGCGCCCCACTAAATATGGTGGTGCCCTCTAAACTAGCGCTCCTCTATTTGCAAGATAGCGCTCTTATTATTTGCTAGCGCCCTTCACAATATAGTGACGCCCCATCAAAATAGCACACTCTATATTTAGCCTTGACGCCCACATATGGTAGCGCTCCTCTATATTGTGGCTAGCGCCCCCATTTTGGTAGACGTCCCTTCCTTTGACGCCCCACTAAACTTAGTGTAGCGCCCTCTTAAAATGGTGGAGACTCTTCAATATGGTAGCGCCCCATCTCCAAGTTTGGCTAGCGCCTCCATTAATTAAGTGTGCACTTTACCCTAGCACCTCCATATTAGCCTGGACGCCCCACTTAATATAGTGGAGACTCTTTATGCTTGCGCCCTCCTTATTTAGTGAGGGTTTTGACTTGGATGTGGTATTTAGACTTGGCTTTAACCTTAGCCATTGCACCATAAAAAAAATTTAACCTTAGACTTAGGCTAAAAATTAATTCAGCTTAGATTTAAATTTTTAATTTAATTTTTTAAATTTTTCCAATTTTGACTTAGGAAAAATTAAAAATAAATTAAAAAATTTATATCCTGGCCATGGGGGGGTGGAAAACTTTGGAATAAATTTTCTTAGGCTTAGGAACCCCCAAACAAAATTACCATGGCATTATTTGATTTTTTACTTCAAAATCAAATAATGTGAATTTTTGACTTAGGGAAATTAATTAATTCCCTAGGAAAAATAGACCTTGCTTAGACAAAAATGGTCTATCTCCTCAACCACTCATCAGAATGACATGGGACTCGAAGCAGTGGCTTAGGGGGTTTCATAGCAATTAACTTTGCATTCATAGCCCCTATTACAAAATGCCGGTGTTCGAGCAATTACATTATTACATCAAAAACTGAGTTAATTAATCACCAAGGGGTGAAAATAATTAACCAGAAAAAATAAATAAAAATACAACAATACAACGAAACTCCGCAAGACTCTATACAAATGTCTAGCATGGTCATGAATCACCCTTTGAAGCCTTAGCCACTTCATGGACTTGACTGGTAGAACGCTCGTCACCACTTTGGAGGACTTTGAGTGAAAACCAAACCGATTAAACTCGTTTACACAACAAGATCAATTGGAAAGGGAAAAACACTCGATGAGGGGACTTCCCTAACAACCAGTTCCATGGTGTGGCATCCGTATCGTATGACCCACACTAGCACATAAAATTACATTAATTTTCCCACGCAGGGGAGCGGACATTTCGTTTTACAAAGGGGCAATAGCCCTGCGGGAGTGAAAAATCCTCAGATTTTTCCAAGGTACAACTTGTACAATTATGTACATCTTCGTGTACATGGAGTTGCCACCTAGTCGAAATAGGTGGGCAACAGAGCCCAAAGGAGTGTACTGGGTAGCTCCAAAACATGTTATAAGATATATTGTTGGAGTAGTAGACTGTGGTCTGGACTCTGTACTATAGGAGGTCAAATGTAGTGGGTTTGATTGGCTTCACAGATTTTAGATTGGAAAGGAAATGCATCAGACCAGAAGAGCACTTCCGGTTGTTGTTTTAGTTTGGGCTAGGCAACAGTGTTGTGGTTCAGCAGAAAGAAAAAGCCCGTTTCCTTGAGTTCTCCTGAGGTTGATTATATGGCAGCCAGTCAGGCTAGTTACGAGGCATTGTGGCTTCGCAAGTTACTAGTGGATTTATTTGATCAAGGGTTGAGGCCTACAGTTATACACTATGATAATCAAAGTTGAATCAGGCTCTCTGAGAATCAAGTATTCCATGACAGGTCCAAACACATAGAGATCAGATATAACTTCATTAGACACTATGTTCAAAGTGGAGTTGTTGAGTTGCAGTACATATCTATTGAGGAGCATGTGGTTGAAATTCTCACAAAGTCTTTGGGAAGAGGAAGGCATATTCACTTCAGAGACAAGTTGAGAGTGGTGAAGAACAACTTCCTCGATAAGAGAGAATGTTAAAAAATTACCAAGGACGTGTTTGTTCACCTTGTGATGCCTTGGGGTGGACATGAACACTTAAAAGTTGTAGTCCCGAGTATTTTTAAAGTGAGAATGACTTTTTGTTTATAAAGTGAGTTTGGGTTATTAAATATTTTAAATGTGACTTTATGAGAATTAAAAAGGTGGGTGAGTAATAATGTCCCATTTATTATTTAAAAGTGAATCAAATGCTTTTAATGAGAAAAGTGAGATTTAACATGAGCCGTGGATCTCATCTAGTGATGTTTTAATCTAGGCCATTGATTTGTAAGTTGTGGTTACTCAAACAAAACGGCTAAAGAAAGGCATTGAGAAATTTATTGTTCACTTACACAAAGAGATTTTGGAGAGAAGGAGAGCAAGAGAGAAAAGAAGAAAATAGAGAGAAAGAAAGAAACCCTTGAATTTTTGGAAACATTGAATTACAGGCTGGAGATCAAAGCCAAGGGCACGAAAAACAAGGTGAGGCTGTACAGTTCAGACCGTACAGCAAGCACAGTTTCCAAGCCATTCATACAGTAGTCGTACAACATTAATTACAAGGTCATACAACACGAATTTTCAGTAGCAGAGGACTGCACTAATTGCAGGTCGTACGACATCAGTTGGGCATGAATTTCAAGGTTGTACAACATTAATTACAGGCCATACAACACTGAAAAATCAGGTCATACAACACAAATCGATGCAATGATTTATGACACGTTTTCCAAGGTCACACATGTGGGTCATACAACTGTTAAGAACTTTGGATGACACAGTTTTCGAGACAAATTCTGAAAATTTTGAGCAAGTCATTTAGTGACTGTTTGGCACAAATTCCAAGGCAATTGGTTGAGATAAGTATTGTTGTAAATTTGTTTAGTTTGCCTGAAGAAATAAAAATCTCTCTCTGAAGCAGGTTTTCCCTTTGGGGTTTTTCCTAGACCCTTTTGGTCAAAACTCCGAGTCTAAATTTCATGTATATTGGCTATTATAATTTTTTGAGTGTGAAAACGTTGGCCACCATTTAAATTTTTGAGTTGTTTCTGTTGAAAGAATTCCATGTGTTACAAAAGTAAAAAAATTTAAATATAATGTGACTATGCATGCTGGGGTTTGGGCATTAAACTACATGCAGTGAAACTAAACTTGAAACCGGGTTGGGGTTCAAAAATTCTCATCCCACTACAAAATCTTTTGAGCAAATTTTCCGCGACAACAAGCACTTTTCTCCTTCTCTTTCTCTTCTTAAATCAACCTCTCCCTTGGTTACTTTTCCTTGTTTATGTAGATCTATCTTGTTTAAAGTTAAATCTTTCTTTAGATATAATATGCAAGTTTAAAAAGCTTAGATCTCAAAGTTTTTTAAGAAGTCTCATTTATTTAAGTAGATCTAGCTTACAAAAGCTCCATTCTTGCAAGTATTATTCAAGTGCATCATATTGGCTTCCCGAAAAGCAAGCCAAGATCCTAAGGAAAGCTTGCATTCCTTGGTTACTTTCATGCATTTTTATCATAGATTTAACTTATGATTTTTGGGGAAATTTCTGTGGACGTTCAAAGTCACTCTTAAAGTGTTTTTGAGCTTCTTTTAGGACTAATAGCTTGTTGATTTTTGCAGGTTTAACAAAAAAAGAGAAGGAAGCTCTAGCTGTTTTTCTAAGATTTGAACCATTCAAAGCTTCCCGAAGCTCCCCTACTCGTTCATAGTCATTTTTTCCCTAATTTGTAAGCGTTTGGATCCCAGATAACAAGGACCAAAGTGCACTTCTCGTTTCTAATGTTGTAACCCCATAATAAAAGGTTTTGAGTAGGCTCCTAATAACCCACTCCCCATCCCCCTGGGAAGATCCGCGTCGGTGTACTCTTTCATGAGATTTACTTTCTTAGTTTTTTTTTAGTTTGTTTTGGCTAAAATTAACTTAATTAGTTTAAAATTACCATCATGGTCCAATACAATTGTTGGCCCACTGACTCACTCAAGATATAAGAACCTAGTTATTTTCTTTTGCAGGCAGTATCCTTTAAATGTTTGAACATTTTTCGACTATTGTTTGCAAAATAAATAAATACTTACCCACTACACTATACCAAATTACCGAAAGGGAAAAAATTTGCGCAGTGTAGTAATTAGAAAAATTTCAATTCTTGCATTCTACTTTTCAATAATCAACCCCTCTTGCTTTCTCGAGTAAGGTCCAAAAGACCTAAAAGAGACTCTTGGGGTTTCTAATAAACAAGAACATCCTATTCCAAAACACTTAAAATTTCCAAGGCTCATCCCCTTTATGCTCTGGATCTTTGCGGGTTTGACCGACCAATTGATCACATCTAGAAAGGGATTGAGTGACTAGCTTAATTAGATCTCACACTTTCAATTAACCTCACAACAATAAAAATCTAGTGTTGTGTTTTGCTTCGTGTGGGAAAATTGTACAGAGGAAGCTAAAACAACGAAAAAGTGACTGCGGGGCCCCGTTAGGCTACATCCTTGTTGGTGTAGTATTGGACATTCCCCTGTGACTTCATTCAACCCACATTTTCTCATGTGCTACCAAACTTAGTGAGTCTAGACATATTCCTTATGCCTTTGTGGTATATTGGGAATCCCCCTCCCTCTTAATCCACTCATCTCATCAATAATTCAAAATTGACCAAGAGACAATTAAAAACAATTCACTCCAGCACTACAACAACACTTTATTTGATTCCATTTCTTCAGCATTGGTCCTTTACTTTTACAATCATTTGCTTTAAGGTTATCATTTGTTGAATGGTTATTAAATTCTTTTATGTTGCTTATGTTGTTGTACTAATTTCAATATTGCAATCTCTTGTTCCAATTAACAATTTTCATAAAAACTCCTAAACAACTTACTCAATAACAAACCACCATCTAAAGCTTAATTAGCCTTAGTTACTCATAGGGAGTTTGTCTAAACGAGGAGTCAAGATCAAGTGGTAGTACTTAACTCGAGACTTGCCCCCAAGGACCTACTTAGTGGCTTGAAGATTTCTGCCACGCCAACCTAACCACCTCAGGTGTGTGGGAGGCGCCAACAGGACCAAAGAGCAAGTGGAATACCCAGTGCCCAGACTCCATTACCCCAGAGGAATATAAGTGGTCTTTTGTTTGGTGTGCTTGTTTTCAGTTTTCTTGTTTCATTTTTTGCTTTAGCAATCAACGGTAGACTAGATCACTTTTCACACACATTCTCCATTTAGTTAATTTACTATTTCTAACAATTTATTTTGTTTGCAATAAATAAAGAAATATGTTGTGATATCAGACACGTCCATATAGGGTAGCGTGTCATGTGTTTGCTTGTCTGACACGCGACACGTCTCTCCAGTGTATCCCAATTTTGGACACGCGTGTCCCGCGCCTGTCAGGACGTGTTCTGAAAATAGGACACGCCTTTTGCAGAATGGATGCCTGGGACAACTTTAAAGCCGAACTTTGACATATTTTTTGTCATTTGCAATTGTGGAGAGAGCTCTAAGAAGTGTTTTTTGTGCAGGTGAAGAAGATTTGAAGGTTTTGTAAATGTGTAATACTAATTACTAATGTTAAATGTGCATCGATTTTGATTTCTATTGAATATTTGTAAAATTTTGGATCTATATGTCTATATTTTTAATATATATAATTTAATATATATATATATATATATATATATAACATGTCCTACGTATCCTAATTCCGAGGGTCAACGTGTTCGTGTCGGACACTCGAATGCCCGTGTCCCATGTCCTCGTGTTAGGTGACTTAGGAAATATGTAATGTCCATTTCCAATTAGTCACCACGAGCAACCCATTAACCTATCCAGTTCTCGTAGGCTATATAGTCAATGAAAAAGGGAATTAATTAATTATTAATGTCACCTAGGCTAAAAAGACTTTATAAAGTGACATTAGTAATTAATTTATTTAAAGTGACTTTTATAAAAAAGTGAAAGGGAAATAAAAGTTAAGTCAAAAAGTACTTCGAACTTAAAAAAGGGAATGGCGGTCGCTTTCTCATAAAAGTCACATTTTACTATTTTAATGAGAGAAAAGGTCAAGAGAAATTGAAAAGTCACAAGGAAGCTAAAGTGAAAATATAAAAAGGCAGATGACAGCTCATTCTCTCATTCTTGTCTATTTTGCATTTGAGATATTGAGAGCTCTTGAGCTTCGAAACTTCTCTTGGACGAAATCCTAGGAGGAGGTGAATGGTTTCGATAGTGAGACGATCTATTCTAGCCATCTAGTGAGCAGGAATCACATTGATGAGTTTGGAATGAGTTCTACAAGCAAATCTGAAAATTTATGTTAGTTCTAGTCATACATTGAAAGAGGGCGCGTTGTTGGGGGGTCTTGACAGTCTGGAAAAGGGAGGGCACACCAGTTTTGGGATCTTCCATCTCAGCCATCTTGTATCCTCATTCACTGGAAGGAAGAGGGCACGGCCTTGCCTCCTTAAGCACAACATCAAAGAAGAATGAATGTTGGGTTATCATAACTGTGGGAAGTCAGGGTGAAGAGGGGCGCACTGTGTAACCAGGTTTGAGAAATAAAGAAAAGGAAAAGAATACTCTCCTCAACTAAGAGTAGGCGCACTTGAAAAGGGAAGAATAATACTGTTTTTCCTTGTTATTACTCCATGCAAGAAAAGACATACACCTGGGCCAGCTATCTTCATTCCATCTGCTTTCCAAACACCTAACCAGTCAGATTGTGGAATATTGGGCACTATACATTGCAAGGAAGAGGTCGCTGTGGTTGACAGTCAAACTACAGGAAGATATTATACACAGAGGGCCTTTACAAGAGGTATTCGCTACAAGGAGGGAGCTGCTATCTCAGCGTCAACCCCAGAACTAAATAACCAGCAACTCGTGGTCACAGAAAAGGAAGAATACTCTTCATATCAGCTGCAAATTATGCCCAGAGGTATTCTTACTGCTGTCAGTAAAAAGACCATTTCCAGGTCAGATCTTCATGTGTTTCCCCATGTATTGAACCTCATATGTCCTGTTAAAGATAGATAATAAATATCAGATAATTTGCAGCAGTAACTAAGTCTATACTTTGATAATGTACGACTCTCTTCTTCATTATATTTGTGGGTTGTTATTATTGGATTTCATATTACATACACATATGACAAGAAATGCACTAATTTCCACTCAGAAAATAAAGGGAGGACTGAATTAAATTTACTTGAGTTCCTCAGAAAAGTTATAGCAGCAGACTGGTGCATCCTACAGGAATACTCAGTGAATTGTTTGACTAAATTAGTGAACCACGTAACACATAGTCTAATGAAGTGAAATAACATGGTGGGCTTGGAATGAATCTGTAACTCTTTGTTAGAATCATAGAACCAATTGTGTTAGCCAGATTGACATAGAACCAGGTGAAGGTCTAGTTTGGAACATCTCAAAATACTACACTTTCCCGAAGTACAGTCCTATTTGAAAGGGCTTGCCCGAGTAAGTAGTGCTTGGAAAATATATTCATTGTATAGATTAGTTAAGCAACTTCACAAGTGGTTATTTCTAAAACAAATCTAAACTCTTTTCCCCGTATGCTCTGGACATCTGCGGCTCGTTCGATCAGTTGGTTACATCAGAAAGGGATTAGAGTGTCTAGTCTAATAAGACAATCCACATCAAAATAATCTTTGAGAACTCGGGAGCTCGCAGAGAGTGAATACCATAGAGTCAGCGCGATACTCATTAATGAGGTTTGTCCTCTCCTCGTTGGACACTTGGTAAAGCTGCTCTTGCGCTTAGTTCAAGAAGGTGAGTCTTAGTGGGCCAAACCAAGAATGAGCCCACTCCTTAATCCACTCATTAATAAAAAACTGGAAATGACACAATTGCAATACTTTCCCAACACGGCAGCATCATATTCACTTCTCGGTACTGGTCCACAATTTCTATCTTTTGTTTACGTTCATCTACAATGTCGTGATCTTTTAAATTTATTTGTTGTTAATTTAAATATTGCAAGTCTTGTTTCAATAATCATATCATATTAACTCCTAGAATAGTTGTTTTTCTTTTTCTTAGATTAACAGACTTAGTTTTCTTTTATTAGGGACCAACCCCCTTGGCTTCACTAGGAGTTAGCCTAAACGGAGGAGTCAAGATCAAATGACAGTACTCGACTCTAGCTTGCCCCCTGTTGCCGCCTAATTCACACTTTAAGATGCAGGAAAGTCACAACCTGCTATGTGTGTCCTTGGGGGCAAGCGAGAGCTGGGGACCACTGTCACCACAGTCTACAGCTCCTCCGTTTAGGCAAGATCCCAACAGAGCCAAGGGGGGTAGTCCCTACGGAAAGACTAAGTTCCAGTTTTATTAATTAATTTACAGATTAATTAAAGGGATCTTTTATTAAGAATTAAGGCTAAGACTTTAGAATATCTAAGGAATGACAAGCAGCATGCAAGTGCACAAAATTCCTTTAATGACAAGCATACCTTGAGACAAATAAAGACCAGTGCCTATTACAAATGGAGTCTAAAGGTGGATTACAGCTTTATAAACCTACAAAATGAATTTGAGATTCAAGTTAAAATTAAACTACAGCTTATGTGTTGTACAACAAAATGAATGAGCAAATAAATAATGAATCAAGATATTGAGCAATATACAGTTGATCTAAATTTATCAATATTAACCAATGAACCAGATTTACAAGTTATGAACTAAAGGAAGCAGAAGAAAACTTTAAATGGAAATTATTTGCCAATAAAGAATAAAGGAAAGAAAGACTTTAAGTTTGATTTACTTGAAGCACTTTAAACAAATATTGAACATTCACTGCATGAGCAAATATAGAGCTGAAAGTAAATGAGACTGAAAGTAAATGTGTTGGAGTGCTTGCAGTAAAAATAAAATGAAAGTGCTTGTAGTAAAACCTTGAACATCAAGGCAAAACAGTAGTGACCAATGTTTGTAGGACGTTTTGCAGTGTCTCTTGGTAAATTTTAATAAATTTTATTAGAGTTGGAATCTTTGATTATGTTTTAGAACCGATGGTGTGACTACCCCGATCTAGTTCTTCTCAAACTAAAGATGGAATGCTGTTGCGCTCAACAGGTGGGAGCAAGCCCACCCCTAGCTCACAGGTCAAACCCCAATGGCTCGGTGCTCACAAGGAGGACGTCAAAGCGCCTAGAGACTGTCCCCAGCCTGCTACCCCTTGCAGCTTCCGAGTCACCGTTTTTAATCAGCTTAAAAATCTCTAGATAAATGCCTATTAAACTAGAACTTCCTTTTCCCCTGGTCGTATCTCGAAGTACCCCGGAGGGTGATAACCGAGTAGAGGAGCAGGAGATAGAGAAGCTTTGTTGGTTGATTTTATGGGTTGATTTTAAGTCTTGGGTGATTAAGATGCAAAAGTAAATTTTAAGATATCAACAAGATCACCAAGCGATGTCCCTTATGGGAGGTGCTGGTACTCGATCTTGGACTGAAAGTAAAGTGTGTTGAAGATTGTAGTAAAGTGTTGTTCTAATTACCTAAGCCCCCACTTACCCTGTTTTTCATATCCAGCTTGAATTCCCTAAAGGGAGATGACAAGTGGATGGAGGATACGCAGGGTTATATGGGTTGTATGATTACTTCCCTTTTTAAACAGTAAATAAAAGAGCTGAACTTGAAAGAAACTGTAGCTTAACTAGAACAATGCCTAACCTCACAACAATCTCTGTTACAGAGATGGTGGTCTGTAACAGAGATAGGTGGGTGAATAAATAAAACACTAAACAGAAATAAACAGTAAACTAACCTCACTTCAATCTTTGTGACAGAGATGGTGGTCTGTCACAAAGATAGGTGGGTAAAAGGAAAAAGGAACTACTTATCTACTTCACTTCCTAATCTATTTACAGCATACAAATGCTTTACAAAGCTTCAGAAAATACCCCAAGAGACTCTCTTTGGGGTTTACAATAATAGAAAAGTTGAGAGAAAGAGTTGAGGGTTTGAAACCCCTTTGAACCGGCTGAGGGTTGAGATACTTCTGTGCCCTTTTGGGCAGCAAATCTCCTTTAAACCTGCACTACCTGTCAAAAACCAGCGAACTATTCTTCGCTGCAAATCACCTGAAATACTAAAAAAAATCTGCTGTTACAATATTAGTACAAACTTACAATTTTTACATAAAAATCTGAGCGAAAGTATGACAGAAATATGAAGTTTAGGGCGCTGAAAACTGAGTTTTCAGCCACCTAAATAATACTAAAACAGTAAATTTAAAGCCTCTAACTAATATATAACATATGGGGGCCCTAAAACAAGGGTTATATTC
>LPNX010535535.1:127021-164815 GCA_001517045.1 Pseudotsuga menziesii
ATCCAACAACACAACAAAACTCCGCAAGACTCTATACAAATGTCTAGCATGGTCATGAATCACTCTTCGAAGCCTTAGCCACCTCATGGAATTGACTGGTAGAACGCCCGTCACCACTTTGGAGGACTTTGAGTGAAAACCAAACCGATTAAACTCGTTTACGCAACAAGGTCAATTGGAAAGGGAAAAACACTCGATGAGGGGACTTCCCTAACAACCCGTTCCATGGTGTGGCATCCATATCTCATGACCATACTTAGCACATAAAATTACATTAATTTTCCCACGCAGGGGAGCGGACATTTCGTTTTACAAAGGGGCAATTGCCCTGCAGAAGTGAAAAAATCCTCAGATTTTTCCAAGGTATAATTATGTACACTTCATGTACATGGAGTTGCCACCTAGTCGAAATAGGTGGGAAACACCCCCAAGGTCACACCCAGTGGCTTGAATATTTCTTGCACATGACCCGAGGTGCAAATTAGGCGGCAACACATAGCAATAAAATATTCATTTTATATATTATGAAAAAACAATTTTCTATTTTAACATAAAATGAAAATGGAGGCATCAAATGTTGATCTCTTATTTGTAAATTCAGATGCACAATTTCAACCAAGAAAACACCTAGTTGTCCAATGCAACATGTTTAACTCATATTGTCTAACCCTGGCTCTTAATTTACTAACTCTTTTACGACTCATAAACAATCTGTCAGCATATTGAAGAATATTTAACTTAAACATGAATATTATAGATTGTTCTATATCCATATTAAGTAATAACCAAAAAGGAAAACCATATTGTCTTTGCATACCTGAACAACACACAGGGGATGTACTGCAACCTTCTGTACCTTGTTGTTTGACTTGAACCAATCAACAGCCAAGAGCTTCAAAAGTGGATCTCCTCCTGGGACCTGCAGAGGTTAAATCAATGCTGTAATAACATAGAAAGCACAAAGTTCAAATTGCAGAGCTATATGACACTAACCCTGAGACAAGAATAAAGCTTGATACTACAAAGTATTTCAATGTGCCACAATAGTTGGTGATCAAATTTAGCAAGATGATGGAATCACTCTGTAAAATGCGAAACACCTTTCTTTTAGATATTCTGATATCAAATATGAGAAGCACTGTGCCAGATACAAAAAATACAACTTATCATTGCAATATGGGAATAGGACAACCATGAACAAGTACCAATATCTTGTCATATAAATGCAAAAGAAGAATACTTGTGATTCTTATGACAATGATTATTTAATACATTTAAACAATTTCAAAATCAGTAATTTCACTTCCCGTGCTAACCCTGGGAAAATCACATATCGTCAAAATAGGAGGCACCATAAGAACTTACCATGCTTAATGCACATAGCAACAATTTAGGGAAAATAGTAAGCCAAGGTAGCCCATTTGCTTTCTAATAGAAACTAGACTCTATCAAGATATACAAACACTAGGGACATATGCCAGCCATCAATAAGTGGATGTAGCCTTGACTGATAAGTACACATGAAAGAAACAAACCATCCCGACAAGTCATGGGAAGGACCATGCTGGAGAAAAGCCTAAAGGCTAAAATAAATGGCAGATGACATGTATATATGAATTAGAACCATTTAGAGGAATAGGGCACCTCTCTGCATATGGAAGATTGTTGTGTCCCATGGCCAAGTAGTACAACACAGCCATTTTGTGCAACCAATGATATCCAAAACACATCGTAAAATATCACAAGGTAAACCTAATCACCCATCCAGATAGATGATGGAAAGTACGGTAAGAAATACTAAAAGAATTCAATACAAAGCATGTAATCCAGCGCTCAAAAAATGTTATCCAGATAGATGATGGAAAGTACGGTAAGAAATACTAAAAGAATTCAATGCAAAGCACGTAATCCAGGGCTCAAAAAATGTTAGATTAGTCTATATAGTGTCTTGGATCCATACAAACATAGAGAATAATGTACTGTGATGACCATGAGGTTAACATAACGCTGAAGAGTACATTGGGCAGCGTTCTAGAAGCAACTTGGATGGTTGTTGTGACAATGAACCAGGTTCAAATTCTGGTGGTATACTCATTGCCTGCGTGGGTTTTGCTAGATGTTATTATTGATTATATTGAATATTGTTGACATAGCATTCAAGCAGATTATTGTATGGCATTGGTAAGGTACCAGAAAACCCTACTCTTCATTAAGTGTGCGAGGGTTTGGTCGAGCTTTTTTCTGAGTTTAGACCATAAAAAACAGGTTCCTTTTAAAAAAAACACAATGTTGAAGAAGAGACACTACCAGCTTACAAACTAACCTTTGACAGGTGTTTCAAGGAAGGATTGAAAGATATGTAAAACAAACATAAAATAATGAGATCATCAATTTTGAAAGAACAAGAAAAAATTGAATTTTTAATACACTGACTGGATTACCTTAGAGCCATCCTTGATATATGTTTTACTCCTAACCATGAAGCCAGTGCCACCAGGATCGTCCCAGCAGTCTGAATCAGTCTTACTCTTTCCATGGTGCAAGGAGCCTTTAAATTGATTTGTGTCTATATCAATAGCAGGAGCACTCAACACTAGTTCTGTGTTTGTCTCTCTACCTGTATCATTCAAACATGGCATGACTCATCAAGCCTCAAGTTAAATGGTTATGAATTATGTATGTACAGTGGAAAACAATAAACCAATAAACACCTAAAAAATCAAAGACCGCCCATTAAAACTTTCTTCATTCTGAAAACGCTCCTTGAAATTGTTTTTACATATAAAAGAAAAGTTAACTATTTCCTAACAAGAGTTTATAGACAACAGTTCTAAATAAATCCTAGTCTCCAGTTCTATGATCTATCATCCACACTTTGAGTTTGCTAGAAATTGTTTTTAGATATAAAAGAAAAGTTCACTATTTCCTAACAAGAATTTCTAGAAAGCAGTCCTAAATAAACCCAAGTCTCCAGTTCTATGATATATCATCCACACTTTGAGTTTGCTAATTTACTTCAAGACTTGCAGAGTGGTTGTATTCATCTGCCATTGTTTTGACGGGAAGGTTGAGTTAGGGAAACTTTTAACTTGGCTGTGATACCACTATTAATAATCAATCTCCCTTCTCCTTGCAAGTTGCAACTACAACTTCAAATATATACAAAAAACAAACAATTCGCATACAATGGAACCTGCTACCACCTAAATTGCACTCAGTTGGAATTTCAAGCAAGCGGGCAATGTTTGAACATATTATATGTTCGTCATCATGTTCAGAAGTCCATTCAGGCTTTCCAAGACACTTTTTTCACTTTTTTACCACGTTTCATAGCCTGCGGGGAGACTGTAAAAATGTACTAGCACGAGTTTTTTGTAAAGAACATGGCTTCCTAGGACTTGATTATCAAGCCGATTATTCCAAGGTGTATTTTCCCTTGTTAATTATGCAATGTATAATTTTCGAGTTTTTCACCTGCTCCTCCAAAGCTAGAATGGTCGTCTCTGTGGTTAAACTCGGGAGGTTATTAAAGTTCACATGTCAATGTATATGAACGTGCTAGACATTGTTATTGAGTCATATGGACATGTGCTAGGTCCCCCTAGTTTTTTTTTATTTCCGAGAAAGAAAAAAATTCGCACCAAATTAGGCCACAAAACCTAGAGTTTGCTAGATGATGCCCTAGCTTGCAAGTGTTGAAAGGCATTTCAAGAGAGGGACATTAACCATTGATCTATCAATGCCCTAGGGATTGAGACAAAAATCATATCCCCTTTTCTCGTCATTTAATCTCTCATTTTAGTCAATTTACTTGTACTTTAATTTGCTATAATCATATTGCGTTGAAGAGGCACATTCTACATCCCAGTAGGGGGAGATGTGTAACTCCTTTCGTGCTCACTCTAGAGCTGTCACGTGTACCTTTTAAAAAGTAATAAAATATTATAAAAAATAATATGTTGGCTCAAATTAGATTTAAAACATTTACAACAACATATATATAAAACTACACAAATTAGATAATTAAAATGCTTCCTCAACATTTGCACCTTGAGATATTTGATCCTCGTTGGTGCTTGGTAGATCCCCTTTTAAGATGGATCTATGCTAGTGATAAAAGATCCCTAAAAATTATATATTGTGAAAAAACCCTGAAAATCTAAATAAATTCATAACTCCAAAAATAGTCATAAGTTTATTTTTCTGGTCTACCCTAAAAATAGGCAGTAGTGGATTTATCCACATAATCCAGATCTCGGAGCGCATCCACATTTTTATGTTGAAAAACCCTCAAAATCTTATATTGTCAAAAAATCCTTAAGAATTTGAATAAATTCAAAAAGCTAAAAATATTTGCAACTTCGAAATTAAGGTCCACCCATCAATTTCTCCCTACTAGGTATATCCACAAATCTTGAAAGGTGTCTTGATTGAAGCCACTATCTTGGGAAATTTGAAAACCCTAGATCTCTCTTGCCCTTGACTGCGTTATGCTTCTAACTTCACCTAGGGCTCCACCCTAACCTCCTTGCCCATCTTTCCTCTGGGCACACCTTTTTTAGGTTCCTTGGGATAAGTGAAGTGCCTTAATATATATGAAATTGCATTGGAATCAGTGATATCTATTAAAGTGGACAAGTGATCAACGATATAAATGAAGTGTTATTTAACTAACTCCCTAGATAGATCAAGTTGTCTTTTCAATTCATTGTTTGACCCCATATGAGGCAATGATCTCTGCTACAAAGGTTGTAGAAAGGTATTTGCTTGATTGATGTTTGTAGGTACCTTGCAAGGGCTCTCCTGGGGGTTTGGGAGTTACCGAAAGTAGTTGGGAGACAAGACTGAGGTGACATTTTGCATAGTTCTTTCCCATATGCTTACCACTCACTAGAAAATGAACCACATTGTGGTGCAAATCCAGAACTGCTAGTTTGAACGATAACAGAATCTATTGGCTAAATAGTTGTTAGATGTATGGCAGTGATTTGGCTAGCTTGTTGCACTTACTTTGACTTCTAATTCACCATGAGCGCATGTTCTTTCAATTTCATTCTCTTTCACTCATTGTTATAACCGTTCTAGGAATCTGATCTAAACCACCTTTAATCTAATAAGAATTTATCCTCATTGTTGACTTCTTAAGGGAAGCTTGGAGTGGGTTTAATGAGTGCTAATCAGCTTGGATTCTTTGCAGATTTATTAGTTTGATGACAACATGCAGACCCTATGCGCACGCCCTCGGACTAGAAAGGCAGCAGTTCAAAAGGAGAGACATCTAACTCAAGGTTATCCTAACTAGACCAGTGATCAAAGCGATCAAGCCCAAAAATCTGAAGTGGACTAGAACCAGAAAAAAATGGGAAAGAAACAGACAAAAAAACCAGTCAACCAAAAAATATATAAAATATTCAAATTTTGAAAAACTACATATGTATTCATGTGCATCCATATGAATCCAAACAATTATACACAAATATGCAAAGTTTCTCATGTGTATA
Source organism: Pseudotsuga menziesii (assembly GCA_001517045.1). NCBI lineage: Eukaryota > Viridiplantae > Streptophyta > Pinopsida > Pinales > Pinaceae > Pseudotsuga > Pseudotsuga menziesii. Next base: position 132,523 of record LPNX010535535.1, read on the forward strand.
GCAAATAGGGGTGCATATGACCTAAATAGCATCAACTGCAATCCATATCTGACCCAAAATACCTAAACAAAGAGGCTCTAAATGCCCTTTAGAGTTCAAAAAATTATATATCATCAAAATCATGGCCTATATTGGTATCCTATTCATCAATAGCACCTTGTGCCCCCCTCCTCTAGGCTCTAGCTCTTGCCTCTACCTCGAATCTCGAAGTTGGTCCTTCAAGGACAATAGTCAACACCCTACAATTTTGATGAAACTTCCTAATTCAAGCATTAAAATAATGTAGAAAAAACTTCCCATGCTTAATAAGTGATTTTGCTTGAGTGAAAAGGGCACATATTTTTTAAAGTTCACGACAAAAGAGTTCCACAATCAGCACCACCAACATCAAAGCACATAGAGGGTTTGATGTGCTTGATTAAATGTCAATTCCAAACACTCATACATGATAAAATCTAGTGGAAACATTGGAATCCTGGAATCCTGAAAGCTGTTAAATCTGTTGAATTTTGAATGGGATTAAAAATTCTACTTTTTGCATGAGGTTTGATGAGGTTGGAACCACTCTCAAACATCCTAAAACAATTAATGGCAATGTTAAAAATTTAAGAAAAATTCTATCCTTTTACTTTAAGAATTTAATATTATCAATGATTACTAAGGTCTAGAGTTTACAATTTTTTTTCATTCTAAATTTCATATTCTAATCCAAGGAATATGCCCTTGTTCCACAGTTCAAGCATTTAAGACAGGCTCCATACAGAACAGCCAACTCGATACAGAACAAACCATTTATGGTCAAAGACCCTGAACCTGACCAGAAAACCTCTAAAACTGGCCATATCGGTTGGTTTTGTCAATTTCGGTCCGGTTCTGACAACACTGCTCTAACTGTGGCAGGGTTATGTGGCCTATAATTATTAGGCGGGTCTAGTGGTGGAAATTTGCATGATAACAATAGGAAAATAGGAGGCTTCCTCCAAATCTCGACATGGGGCTACCTTATCCAAGCAGCAAGACATATCTTAGAACAGATCTTCCAGCTCACCTAGATCCTTTGATCAGTCATCCATCATTAGTTTCTTCATTTCGACCCCATATGTTAGGAGTGGGACCATTGGGGATGGTTGATCAGTGCCACTTAGGTGATACACCATTCTTGCCACCATTGCTGGAGAAGTTTTTATTGGGTTCTCAGTAGCACTTGAGTATTTCCGCACCACCGATCTGCTCTCCCATTTCACTATATTAGACTACAAAGTCTTATCTAGTACAGCATAGTTTAGATCTTCTTTTACCTTGTTGTTTTTATATCTATTTTATAAGAATGGCCTTTGCACTCCTACTTTGTATTCTGCACTATTGTACTTAGCAATCCATTTGACCTGTTTGTGGTCATCTTGCTACACGATAATAAATTATCTTGTCATATCTTATCTCAGCTTCTCAAAAGGAGAACGCTTCTTTCTTTCCAAATACTCCAAACTGGTATACTCATGTAATGTGTTTTTTACCACTTTTGCCAAGTTCCATAACTCCCACCCACCATATGCAGCATTAATAGTGTCTCATACAATTTGGTGGAGAACATATTCTAATCATATCATCACCACAACACACTGATATAATTATGACTTTTTATCATATGCATAACCACCGTCATCTTGGACTTTATACTAGGGCATATACAGAGCTTTAGATAACCCTGATTCTTCAAATGTAATGTAAACACATTCCTTGTTGTTGCTCCAATCCTACTGATGCAAAGATGATATATAAAATTGATTGTATTCATGGCACATGCACAAAATCTTTAAAGGTAACACCAAATTATGTTATATAAAAAATTTTAATTTTCCTTTTAACATCCAAACTAGGGCTAAATAGTTATTTTAATTTGTTACTGGAAACCACACATAAATTTCATTTACTAGTATTGCAGCGGAAATAAAATATTGAAAAACATCCACAACATCATATAAACATAGACACTGTCTTTTGGGTATGGAAACCCCCGGATAAAACCCAAGACGGGAAAACTGGTGTAGCAATCAGATATAGAATTTATATTATGAAGATATGGAATTTTTACAACCAGCAGAGATATCACCCAACCTGGCGAAATGTACCTCTGCAGAAACACTGGACAAATCCAGCAACCCAGCACACCCCAGCACAGCAGTACGGCCCATGCATCAGCAGTACGGCCTCCTCTGCGCAGCTGTACGCATCTGTACGATGCTAACGTCAGATTGTACGAATTTCATATGGTTGTATGGCTAACCCTTGCCGAATGGTACGGCTGCCCTCAACGTGATTCTGTACGGCCTCTATTGGCAGGCAATATGGATGTGCAAGCAGAATTGATGGTGTGCAAGTCAAAGCATGGTGCGAAATACGAAGCATAGTGCGCGAGGAGAAGTCGACAAAGAGTCGGCTTGGTCATTATTTTGTAGTTTTTGGTCCAAGTAGTTAGAAAGCAATTAGAAGTTGACCATTTTGTAAAGGTGCAAGCCTATATATAGAGTTGGAAATGTATTAGATGATATCTTAGAAGGAATCAAATGAGAATGAATCGGGAATTTTGTCTTAGAACATTTGTGTCTACTAGTTCGGTTCTGTCTTGCGAACCTAAGAATGTAATTTGAGAACCTGTTTTGATGCGCGGAAGTAATATGATATGTGCGGATGATGTTGGAACCACTATGTCTTCATCTATGATGTTATGTTTTCTGCTTTTACTGTTTTACTGATGTGATCTGAATGAGCAATTGCTGCAATATGGTTTATGTTCCTGAATGATGTAATGTCTCTGCATGCTAAATGACATTCCAACAACACCTACGAAGCAGATCAAGTCTCACCCGAGATGTTCGAGGGAGAGTTGTCGGAACCACGTTTCCGTAGTAGGGAGGAGGATCTGCACATCTACTTCTCACTATTCTCTTACTATTGTGATATTAACCAGAGATTCAAGCAAGGGTTTTAAAATCATTTATTCATGTTCAATCGCATCGAGATCATGTTTGTTGATCTGTTTATGAATGAATGTAATGATGTGATCTAATATAAATAGTTATCGATGCGAATGAACATGAATAAATGATGTTAAAACCCTTGCTTGAATCTCCGGTTAATATCACAACAGTAATAGAATAGTGAGAAGTAGATGTACAAATCCTCCTCCCTACTGTGGAAACGTGGTTCCGACAACTCTCCCTCGAACATCTCGGGTGAGACTTCATCTGCTTCGTAGGTGTTGCTAGACAAGGTAAAACCGGTCTGGGTCGATGCTCAGGGAGATCGCGGTGTTTAGGGGTGTCGACGGAGTGTGAATCCCTGTCGACAGATCTGTGTCAACAAATGGTTCCTTTATCGGCGGAATAGTGCGAGGAAGAGGAGGATATGTTGTGGCAACCGACGAGACCGGAGATTCAGGATTGGTTCGATCAAAAGGATTGAGAATTCGTAGCAGAAGAAAATTTGAGTTCCAGACTAAGGACAGAAGAGTGTTTAGGAAAGCATATCTATTCTGATATCCATGAATATTTCTTCGTCGAGTTTCCAATTACTTATACAAGTGGTTGGCTCAGCTGACCTATGGAAAGACAAATTTTCAAGGAGGTGAACCTACTTGCTTGACAACATCTTGGAAGGATACATCACTAAGTTCGCGGTCGCCACAGTCAAATCTTATAGCAACGCAGAAAGGGAATTCTTCAAAGGACCAAGAGGTAGGTTTCTATTGTCTTTGCAATTGTGGATTAAAATGCTAATCTGTGGAAAAGGCATATTGAAGATGAACTCCAACAAGTAAAGCTCTAGTGTGCGGAGATTGTAGGTACTGCGGAGACGAGGGTTGGATGGAATGATAAGGGGTAGATGGATGGGAGTTACGACGAATCTGTGAGAGAAGTCGAGGAAGAGTGTGGTCTTCTGCAAGGTGGGGTAAGGTTTCGGCAAGAGAAGACGCAGAGGACTAAGGAGAGTCATGTTGCCACCGAAACAAGAAGCTACGAGACAAGATCACAAGGGACTAAGGGACCCTACAGTGACAAAGGACACGACCAAGCTATGCCCAAGCCCAAGGAAAAACCAACCCAAAGCAACAACGTACCTACACCTCCGTGCATTGCGCCACAGTCAGGAAGAAACACCAGCTCAACACCAAATTGCCCAGTGTGTCATCAACACACTAATAGTAGTGGATCAGTGAACATAGCAAGAAGGCCCAGAATGGCGGGCGATGATGTAAAATTACCTTTGTTCCATGGGAATGGGACCGAAGATCTCGAACATTATAGGTTTCTCTGCGAAGCAGTATGGACTGTAAAGCAAGTCCAAGACGAAGACATCAAGAAGGGTCAGTTGGCAACAAATTTTCGAGGTCGCATATTAGACTGGTACATGAAGTTCATGCAAGTTCCGACAGGGAACCAACCAAAGACTCTAGCAAAAATTAAAGCTAGATTGATTGAAGAATACAGAAAACTCAAATCTAAGTCGCAATATATCACGGAACTAAAAGAAATCAAGTAATATCCAAATGAATCGATCTGGGATTTCGATCATCGATTCAAGATGTTGATGGCAAAAGTGAGTTTCGAAATGAGTGATGTACACCACAAAGAACGGTTCACCGCAGCGTTAGTACCACATATGCGAATGTCGTTGATGCAACAGAAGATTGCGATGCAAAGCGAGGCATTGGAGATTGCAATGAAGCTAGAAGCTTCACCAGTTAGTGAAACTGGAGTCGGCATGAATCATATCCAATCACAACTGGCGAATCTGACGATCCAATTGCAAGATATCAAGAAAGGAAAAGAGATCCACGAAGAAGTATGGTGTACCCGATGTCACACAGAGGGGCATCATAAAGATCAATGCCCAGACTTCTGCAATTATTTGCTGTCGGGAGCTCCAAATCCGTTAAATCAAGGTGGCTTACCATGGTGTCAAATTTGTCAAACTCATGGACATCGACACGACCACAGTTTGCTCCGCCACAACCGCAGTTTGCTTTGCCACAGCCGTAGTGTACTCAGATGCAGTATGCCCTGCAGCAGCCACAGTATAGGCAACCGCAGTATGTTCAACCACAGCCAAATCCACCACAACAGTAGCAGTCTAATCAACCACAGTAGCAACAGCAGTAGGAAGGCTTTCGAGGATGATTCTGAGGAGGACAAAACAGAGGTTTCAGTCGAGGAGGAGGACGAAGTCGTGGACCAGTGCAATGCTACAATTGTGGAGTATTGGGGCATTCTCAGCAAGATTGCCCAAAACTTGCATTCGCAATGTGCCTACTGTATAGCTGCAGATCATACAGTTGAAGATTGTTCGCAGCTGATTGCAAAATGGCAAGCGAAGCATGTTTCGACGCTGCAGAACCAAGACCAGAATGCTAACCAAGTTGTGAATCCGCTACAAAACCAGAACCAACGTCCAACAAATGGGAAGATCTCAACAGAGCTTAGGGCTCAACCAGCGGATGTTGGAGTCATTACTCATGGAGGTGCGACAACCGAGGTGATGGTCCAATTCCACAAGTCCGATTGGCAGCTCGAAAAAAGGTACAATTTGATGTGGACGCTGAGAGGGATACGTTCTTTGACGCAAGAGACACCATCAAAAGGGATGCGGGTAAGTTATCTATTTACGAAATGCTGCATGTTTTTAATTCTACACTTGTCGCAGGGCCATCACAAAAGTATGGCACATTCCAAAGTTTCTTCAAGAGTTGTCTGTCGCTAGCGAAAGACCCCGATGCGCTAGCCGAGATCACGAGTCTGCTACATCGACCGGAGAAAGGTCAATAGAACTTTGCTGTGAATTTCTTGCACAAAAAGAAAACAGGAAAGGAGATGAGGATGAATGTCCAGATTGGTGTTTATGATGTGGACTCGATTATTCTGGATCTGGGCTCAAATGTCAACACTTTGACAAAGTAGACATGGTAGAAAATGGGGATGCCACAGTTGGTCTGGTTCCCTGTGCAACTACGACTGGCTAATCAGGCCAGAGTGTCGTCGATAGGGCGAGTACCACGCTTAATGGTGGAAGTTGAAGGAATGAAGACATATTTGAATTTCGATGTTATCGAAATTCTGGACGAAGGAAGCTCATATTCCGCACTTCTGGGAATTGGATGGGCCAATGCCAACTTGGCAGTGATCAACTTCAAGAAGCGGGTGATGACTTTTGAAAACCGCGACATAAGAGTCATATCTCCATTGGATCCAAGCGAAGGAAGAAAATATGTCGAACCAGTCAAGGAAGAAGTTGTAGGAGGATGGGACCATGCATACAACATTTCAGAGGATTACGTCCATCCCACTATAGACGACGAGTTGGGTTGGCGAAGCTCGAGTTTTGAATCACCGGATTCTGAAGATGCAATTGGAAAATTGGCAGAATCAGCTACATGAGGTTTCGATTTGGAAGTTTGGATGAATCACTCAGTCCCTACGCCGAGTCGCAACGAAGGTTGTCGAGTTACCGACATACAAAGGATTGCCTAATTTGCCTAAATTTATTGATGAATTCGAAGACAGGGTCTCAGAACCATAGAGACTATTGGCATTTGAGGAGGCGTTGAAGGCCACTCTAGCACGTTGGTGGGTGACACATAAAAAATCAATCAAGGGTTGGTTATTGTGTCGTAGGTTGATGGAAGTTCGGTTCGGCGAAGCAGAGCACTATTAAGTCGAGAAGTATGACGGACGAAATGATCCCAATGATCATTTGAAAGCATGTCAGACCGCGTGGGTATCACAACTGAAGGATGAGTGGGTACATGCTTTTGTACACACATTGGATGAAATGTCGCGATAGTGGTATGTATCCGCAGAACTCCAAAGGGAGATCACGACATGGGAGGATTTGACGATCTATTTTAGTCACACTTTCAGTTTTGCGGATGTTGATCTAGTGAATCGTAGTGCACTTCAGCATATCTGCGACATTGTCTTGGAGATAGTTCCAGTCACATTTTATGGGGAATCGTGTTTCCTGGGGAATCACATTTCCAGAGTCTAAAGGAAGTCAAAATATAGCGACACCAGAGATGTCGACAGACAAAGTTCACCAGCCGTTGAAGATTCGGAAGGTCAACATCGAGACAGAGGAGGAACCAAAGTTTCCCAATATAGGAGATTATTGGGATGAAGAGACTATGGCAAAGATCACTGATTTGTTGCATGAGTTTCAGGACTTGTTTCCGACTAAATTCTCTGAAATAGAAGGGATCCTAGGAGATTGGGAGAAATGAAAATCCCACTGAAGCTAGATGCGAAGCCCGTAAAGAAGCGTCCGTATCGCCTAAATCCGTGATACAAGGAGAGAGTGGAGGTTGAACTTGACAGTATGTTGAATGCATGAATCACCAAACCAACCGAAGAATCGAAGTGGATCGATCCAATGGTCCTGCAAGATAAAAAGACAGGTGAAGTCTGTATCTGTGTCGATCTCTGGAAGCTAAACGACGCATGCCTTCATGAGCCGTTCTCGACATCGTTTACTGACGAAGTGTTGTAAGGAGTAGGTGGCCAGGAGATCTATTCATTCATGGATGGTTTTTCAGGCTATCACCGGATCAAGATTGCGAAGGAAGATATGAATAAGACGAATTTTATGATTGAAAGGGGATGCTTTCAGTATACAATGATGTCGTTTGGACTCAAGAATGCACCTACGATATTCTCCAGGATCGTAGTTGTTGCATTTAAGGACTTCATTCAAAAATTTCTAGCAGTATACATGGATGATTGGACGGTGTATGGGCTGGTAAAGGATCACCTCGCCAATCTGCGATTGATGTTGGAACGATGTCAACAACACCTGATCGCACAGAATTCGAAGAAAGGCATATTTTGTGCGCCATTCGGGATTTTATTGGGGCACATTGTCTGTAAGGAAGGGATGTTGGTTGATCTAGCTAAGATTGTGCTTATTGTTAACTTGCCCCCACCGACGAATGTAAAACAACTTAGAGTGACATTGGGACATATGGGATATTATCGAAAGTTCATAAGAGGATATGTTGCAATCACAACATTGATGGAGAAGTTGTTGAAGAAAGATGCGCAGTTCGAATGGAGTTACGAGTGTCAAGGGAGTCTCGACACCTTAAAAAAGAAGATGGTCACAACACCAATATTGGTTTTTCCGCACAGGACGAAGGAATTTCATGTCCATGTCGATGCGTCATCAGTCGCGTTAGGAGTAGTTTTGGCACAACCAAGAGAAGGTGATATTGGCCATCCGATTGCTTTTGCAAGTCGAAAGCGGTCATCCATGGAATGAAACTACACCACAATGGAACGTGAAGACTTGGCGATGGCGTATGCGCTCCAAAAATTCTGTCATTACCTGTTAGGAGGACATTTTAAGATGTTCACTGACCATTATGCGTTGAAATATGTAATCCTAAATCTCGATATTTCCTAATTCTAAGCAAATGCGTTGATACAACCGGGCATGCAAACTGCCATGCAAAAATCCCTATTTTATAGCAAAATTTAGGGTTAGGGTTTGTAGGATAGAATGAACACTTACCACTGATAAGCTGGCTGGACTGCTCCTGAGAGAGTATGCATGCATCAAGAGATGAATCGAAGATGAACTGATATCTTCTGCTTCCATTGAAACCCTAGCAGCATGAACCCCAAATCAGCTAAGGGTGACATTTTCAGTGAAGGAAGTGTCCGATGAAGCTGCTGATTTGCAGGATTGATAGCCTTCCCGTGCCGGAGAGAATGCCTAGCACATTCGGAAGTTCTGAGGTCTCTAGGCAGGCTAGCGAATTGTTCTAGAGGTGCAGCTGCTCACGCCCCCTAATCCCGAAAAGGCTAATAACTGCTCAGGATGAGCACAATCGGATCTGATAATCACAGAGTGCTAGAGTAAGATGTCGATGATGAGAATGGTGCCTAGGTTTCGAAGTAAAACTGAGATCTGAAGACCCAGCGAATGATTAGGGCTTTCTGGCTGAAAACCCCCTACGGCTGCACACGTGCCCCTGCAACAATCTTTGTAGTATACTGGAAAACTATGAATGAATGGAAGAGCAAATGGTAAACCTGTATGGCTTATACCCTGAATGAGACTAGGGCAGATATCTCACTGCCGAAACCCCGCTAGCTGAAGACGTCGTCTCCAACCCCAACTGCTGTGCGACTATTCAAGAGCTCCAAAATAATAATCCCCAGAAGTGAGTCTCCTTTCACTTTATCTTCCTTTTATAACTTTCAACTGTGAAAACCCTAATCTTTGACCTAATTAGGTGACTTTATTTTCTAATTTGCAGTTGACTTGCATGCATGCGCATGGAGACTTAAATGAGTGCATGCATCATTAAATAATGCTTAGATGGCATGCATGATGGTGGCCTTTGGCCCTGGTGGCCCTTCTTGACCTAATGGTGATAACATGATGATGCCCTAGATTTTCTATAGATGGCACCAGTCTTTAGATGATTCCCTAACTGTCAGTAACCGCTCGAACCCACAGGAAACAGATAGGTTAGCGGTTTTGGTCCTCAATGCCTAATCAAATGAGGACATTACAGTCCTCCCTGCTTGAGATTGCTTGTCCTCAAGCAACTGCAAACTGGGATGCTGCAATACCTGTTCACCTTCCCATGTGGCATCCTCTGGAGGTAGTTCCTTCCACTGAACCAAGTATTCCCTAATTACCCTATTCTTGAATTTCCTTTCTCTAGTCTCTATGATCCGTTCAGGAATCAGTATCAGCGGTCCTTCATCATCTAAAGGAGGTAATTCTGTTGATGGGCAATGTGTTTCCCAAGGGTCTTTTTCAGGTTGGACACATGGAACACATTGTGAATTTTACTTTCCTGTGGTAGTTCTAGTTCATATGCCACCTCTCCCAGCTTCCTGATTATTCTGTAGGGTCCATAGAAGCGAGGTTTTAACTTTTCTGCTCCTTTCTTCTTAACCGAAGACTGTCTGTAAGGTTGGAGCCTTAAGTATACCAAATCCGCTACCTCAAAGCTCCGCTCAATCCTGTGTTTGTCTGCATATAACTTCTATTGATTCTAAGCTGTCTGTAAGTTTTCCTTCAAGATTTTAAGAATATCTTGATTGTCCTATATCCAATCCTTTGCCTTAGGAGCCCTACTGTCCCCAAATGCCAAATCTGCATAGTCCAAGGCCTCGTAGCCATATAGTGCCTTAAAAGGAGTCATCCTAATAGACATGTGATAGGTAGTATTGTAGCAATACTCCCCTAAGTGTAGCCATTTGATCCAGGTTCACTGCTGCCCTGTTACGTAGTTCCTCAAATATCCTTCAATCCACTTGTTGACTATTTCAGTTTGTCCATCGCTCTAGGGATGATAACTCGTGCTAGTAGCCAGTTCGGTCCCCACTAATCTGAAAAGTTCCTACCAGAAGGTACCTGTGAATCTGCTATCCCGATCACTAACAATGGTCTTAGGTAACCCATATAACTTGAAGACCTCCCTGAAGAATAACTCAGCTACTTGAGCTGCAGAGTAATCTGATGATATAGAAAAGAAATGTGCAAACTTGGTCAGTCTGTCAACTACTACATTTAAACAATCTCGCCCTTGGACCTTGGGCAACCCTGTAATGAAGTCCATAGAGATGCTTTCCCACTTTTGTTCTGGAATTGGTAGTGGCTGAAGCAACCCTGCTGGATGGATGTTCCCAATCTTGTTCTGTTGACAGATGCTACATTCCCGTACGTGCTGCATAACTTCCCCCTTGAGGCCCTTCCATGAGAACCTCTCTCGGATCTGTCTGTAGGTCTTCAAGAAACCCTGATGTCTGATAATGGAGTCATGTGCTGCCTAAATGATATTTTTCCTCAACGTGGATTCTAGGACGACGTATATCTTGTTCTTGTAATAGATGATGTCATCAACAACCCTGTACCTATCATCCTGAATTTGTCCATCCAATAATTTGCAAGTGAATTTATTTTTGGAGTATTCTACTAAGAGAAGTGCCCTCCAATCTGTGGATATACTCCTGAGAGATAGTGAGGCGGGACGCATGGATAATGCATCAGCTACTACATTATTCTTACCTTTCACATACTCGATCTCGAAATCATAGGCTTGTACTTCACTAACCCATTTCTGCTGGCGCTCATTCAGTTCCTTTTGCTCCAGGAAATACTTGAGGCTGTTATGATCTACTTTGATTTTGAACTTACTGCCGACTAGGTACTGTCTGAATTTCGTGAGAGCATGTAAGATGGCTAGCATTTCTTTGTCATATATGGAGTAGTGGCGCTCGTATTTCTTCAATTTACGGCTCTCAAATGCAATAGGGTGATGATTTTGCATCAATACTACTCCTAACCCTTCCCCTGAGGCATCACATTCCACTACAAAGGGTTGTGAGAAGTCTGGTAATGCTAAAACTGGACAGGAACTCATAATAACTTTCATCTCCTCGAAAATTTTCTGTGCTAAGTCTGTCCAAGTGAATGCTCCCTTCTTTGTGAGATCTGTGAGGGGTGCTGCAAATTGGGAGAATCCCTTAACGTACCGTCGGTAATAGGTGCACAGTCCTAAGAAACCTCTCAATTCTGTGACTGTTTTTGGCGCGGGCCAATCTCTGATAGCTCGAATTTTCTCCATGTCAACCTGTACTCCTTCCTCATTGATTATGTGCCCTAGGTACAGCATTTCCTTCATGCCAAATTCACACTTGGACATTTTCGCGTAAAGCAAGTGTTCTTCTAGAATGCTCAGTACTTCGTCCAGGTGTTTCAGATGCTCCTCCCATGTTTTGCTATAAATCGGGATGTCATCAAAGAATACTAGCAGAAACTTACGTAGTTGAACTCGGAAGGTATGGTTCATGCATGACTGAAAAGTGGTTGGAGCATTGGTAAGCCCAAAAGGCATGACCAAAAACTCATAGTGACCATAGTGACAGCAAAAAGCTGTTTTGGAGATGTCTTGGTCCCTTACTCAGATATGATGGTACCCCGAGCGAGGATCAATCTTGGAGAAGTATTTGGCTCTCCGAAGTTCATCCATGAGTTCATCAATTCTAGGGATGGGATACCTATTCTTAATGGTCTTTTTGTTGAGTGCTCGATAGTCGATGCACATTCGCAGTGTACCATCCTTCTTCTTGACCAATACTACTGAGGATGTGAAGGGGCTAAAACTGGGCCAAATGTATCCAAGCTCCAGTAATTCTTTGATTGTTTTCTCGATCTCATCCTTGTATCTTTTAGGGTGCTGGTAAGGAGTGGTGATGAGTGCTTGTGTCCCCTCCTCTATCTCAATAATGTGTTCAAGCCCCGGTCTGGTGGTCTACCTAATGGAAGATCCCGAAAAACCTTTTCATGCTTCTGTAGCAAGGCCTGAATGTCACTTGGGTGTTGTGTGCTGGTTTCTGGGGGTTTCCTAAAGGTGACCAAACATTCTGCCGCTCATTCTATATCATCTTGTCGAAGTACTGCCTCCATTCTCTGTGACGAGACCGGTTTTGGAGGACAAGTGTTCATGCCCCTCAAAACTACTTGCTTGCCATCTGGCCCCTGGAATTCCATTTCCATTGCCCTGTAGTCTGTAGTGTATTTCCCTATGGAATAAAGCCACTGAACACCCAATACTACATGAGTATCCGATACATCTACTACATAGAAGGAATCTGTCATCTGATAGTTACCTAAGGTAACATTCAATTTTGGAATCCAGTAGTTGCACTCCATGCTGGAGTTCTCGGCTACTGCTACAGTGAATCCTTCGAACTTCTCGATCTAAATACCTCTCTTGGCTACCCAAGCGGAGTCAATGAAATTGTGGGTTGCTCCCCCATCAATCAATACTCCTACTCTGTGACCCTGTACGACTCCTTTAACCCTGAGAGTATGGAATCTTGGTACTCCAGATAATGTGGCAATGATTCCCTCTGGTGTATCACCCTGGTGTGATTCTTCCTCAGTTGCCCATATTTCTTCTGCGGCCTCCCGCTCATAGTCATCCTCATCACTGTCCGAATATACCTCGATGTAGTGAGCCTTCACCTTCCCTGCACACCTGTGTCCTGGTACCCATGGTTCCTGACAAGTGAAACATAGTTTCTTCCTCCTCAAGTCTTTCCTAGTGTCCTCGTATAACCATGTTTTCTTGGGAACATCTTGCTAGAAAGGTTTCTTGTCCTTGTCCCTAACAGGAAAGATGGTTTTGAGCGGGAACTTGTTCTTGGGGACTGAATCCTGTAGATCTCTAGCTCTGTTAATGGCATCCTGCAGAGTGAGGGGTTTGTAGGCTTTCACCCATCCCCGAAGTGGCTCTGTCAGGGCCTAAGTGAATAACATAGTCAACCTGCTCTCTGACACATTTGTTACCATGACTGCTATCCTCTAGAATTCTGAGATGAAGGCTTCTGCACTACCTGTCGGTTTGAGTTGAGCCAACTCCCTGAAATGTATCTCTGGACCCTTTCTGTCAAACCGCTCCATGAGCTTCTGAGTGAACTCACCGTAGGAGTGTATGGTGTTGTGACCCAATGTCACCAATCCGTGGTACCACCACTCGTGAGCCTCTCCGTCCAGGTGGAGTGTAGCCAATTTAATGGCATCTATCTCTATCATGAGATTGAGTTGGAAATAGGTATCCAACTTTTGAAACCATATCCTCGCTGAACCTCCGCGAGTCCCATCAAAGTTTGGGATGGTCAACCTTCCCAAGGTCTTCTGCAACTCATAGTTGTGATTGAATCCCTTGTTGAAATTCCTGGAACTATTCCTACTCTTCATGTTGCAGAAATCCGAAAAAGACATGGAAGCATGAAACTCATCCCCTAACTCTCTATATTCCTGCAAATAAGCCCCAAAAGGTTCGTTAGGTTCTACCTGCATGACTGGACCACCTACTATATCTGCCAAGAAGTGAGGCATGGTAGGCCTGTTGGAAGGTCTGCTATATATGTGCGATGTATTCTGTATATTAGTGTACGCAACCTTTCCACTGCTGCTTGTAGATCCTCGATCTACCAGTGAGGAAGGTGTACTGTTGATACCTATTTCTAGTTTCGCAGATAATCTATTGATCGCACTGAGTACTTCTTTTTTCCCTTTGGCTAAGTCTTGCAATGCAGATACTAAGTTGTGAAACTCCATCCTATCCTCATCTTCTCCCGTTCCTTTTACCTTATCAGAGTGTATACCTATTTGTTCCATGTCTGAACTGATATCCTCTAGTTGGATATCCTCAAATTCCCCTATGTACCTACTCTTTCTTCTCCTATAGGTTACAAAAGGGTCTCCTTCTGTATTCATTTATGCCTCATTTCTTAAGCCCACAGCTGGCCAAGAAGAGAGCTCTAATATAACTGTAATATCCCAAATCCCGATATTTTCTAATTCTAAGCAAATATGCTGATACAACTGGGCATGCAAACTGCCATGCAAAAATCCCTATTTTATAGCAAAAATTAGGGTTAGGGTTTGTAGGATAGAATGAACACTTACCACTGATAAGCTGGCTGGACTGCTCCTGAGAGAGTATGCATGCATCAAGAGCTGAATCGGAGATGAACTGATATCTTCTGCTTCAGGTGAAACCCTAGCAGCACGAACCCCAGATCAGCTAAGGGTGACGTTTTCAGTAAAGGAAGTGTCCGATGAAGATGATGATTTGCAGGACTGATAGCGTTCCCGTGCCGAAGAGAATGCCTAGCACATGCAGAAGTTCTGAGGTCTCTAGGCAGGCTAGCGAATTGTTCTAGAGGTGCAGCTGCTCACGCCCCCCTGCTCCCGAAAAGGCTGAGAACTGCTCAGAATGACCATGATCGGATCTGATAATCACCGGGTATTGGAGTAAGATGTCGATGATGAGAATGGTGCCTGGGTTTCGAAGTAAAACTGAGATCTAAAGACCCAACGAATGATTAGGGCTTTCTGGCTGAAAACTCCCTACGGCTGCACACGTGCCCCTGCAACAATCTCTGTAGTATACTGGATAACTATGAATGAATGGAAGAGCAAATGGTAAACCTATATGGCTTACCCTGAATGAGACTAGGGCAGATATCTCACTGCCGAAACCCCGCTTGCTGAAGACGTCGTCTGCAACCCCAACTGTTGTGCTGTTATTCAAGAGCTCCAAAATAATAATCATCAAAAGTGAGTCTCCTTTCACTTTATCTTCCTTTTATAACTTTCAACTGCGAAAACCCTAATCTTTGACCTAATTAGGTCACTTTATTTTCTAATTTGCAGTTGACTTGCATGCATGCGCATGGAGACTTAAATGAGTGGATGCATCATTAAATAATGCTTAGATGGCATGCATGATGGTGGCCTTTGGCCCTGGTGGCCCTTCTTGACCTAATGGTGATAACATGATGATGCCCTAGATTTTCTATAGATGGCATCAGTCTTTAGATAATTCCCTAACTGTCAATAACCGCTTGAACCCACAGAAATCACATAGGTTAGCGGTTTTGGTCCTCAATGCCTAATCGAGGACATTACAAAATACTTGGTCAATAAGCCTATGTTGGGGAGAAGATATGTCGCTGGCTACTACTCTTCCAAGAGTTTGATTTTGAAATTGTTGTAAACTCGGGTCGCTTGAATGTAGGACCTGATCATTTGTGCAAATTGAGACAGGCAAGGAACCAACCAGCATCAAGGATGGGTTACCTGATGCGCAGCTATTTAAAGTTGGAATGGTTGATGACCATTACGAGCAAATAGTTCAGTTTTTTGCGACAGGAAAAGCACCAAAAGATTTCACTAGGTGTCAGAAAAAACAATTGGTAGTTAAAGTTGCGGATTTTCAGTTGATTACTGGGCAACTCTATAAGATGGGACCAGATGAGATTTTGCGTCACTATGTCTTACCGCATGAACAAGAAAGGATATTGGCAGAAGCACATGATGGGATTGTAGGAAGACACTATGGAGGTCGCACAACGGCTAGGATGATACTCCGCACAGGCCTCTGTTGGCTGATGGTGCATAATGATGTGGCGAATTACGCGAAGAGTTGCGATGTTTGCCAAAGAATGGGGAAGCCTTCACGAAGGGATGAGATGCCCTTAGTACCTCAGGTAACGCTGCAGCCATTTGAAAAATGGGCAGTGAATTTTGTGGGACCCATCAACCCACCAGGAAAAAGGACAAGTGCACGATATATCATCACTGCGACTGATTATTTGACAAGGTGCACGAAAGCAACACCAGTGACGGATTGCACCGTTGTGACTGCAACAAGGTTCCTATTCTACAATGTTGTCACTCGATTTGGTTGTCCGAAGATTTTGAGGAGCGATCAGGGGAGTCATTTCATCAATCACACCATCAGTGCGCTCACGGAGGAGTTCCAAATTCAGCACAAAAAGAGTACTCCCTATCATCCACAGCCTAACGAGACAGTCAAAGCATTCAATAACGTATTGGAGCATGCGCTCACCAAGGTTTGCAATGCAAGCCACGATGATTGGGACTTGAAGATTCTGGCGATCTTATGGGCCTATCGAACTACCTACAAACGGTAGACAGGGTAGACACCATTCAGCTTGATAGATGGCTAAGAAGTAGTGATGCCAATGGAAGATATTGTTTTGAGTCTATGCATCGCAACAATGACAGGGATGGATGACGAAGGAGCGCTAGAAGAACACCTGATGTAATTGCTGCAACTTGAAGAAGAACAGTTTGTCGCAGGATTTCACCAGCGAGTTGAAAAGGATCGCAAGAAGGCATGGCATGATCGACACATCAAAACCAAGCACTTCCGACGATATGGTGCTGCTCTATGAGAGTAAGTTTGCGAAACACTCAGGTAAGTTGCAAATGCATTGGTTAGGTCCTTATGTAATCAATTTCATTACCGACAAAGGTGTTGTACAGTTGCAGCAGCTAGATGATGCGATGTTGCCTAAGTTAGTGAATGGAATCCGGCTAAAGCCATACCGGGATAACTAGGTGCGGTGCGATGCTTAAGGGACTGCGCACTAATAAAATAAAAAAGATGTAAGAGACGGTACAAAGGAGGTTGGCACACTAGAAACTGGTGGAAGCACAAGGAAGAATGTCAGCGTTGCAACAAGGAAGCAGTTTGACGACATCCGCAGGGGTGTGATACAGTCAAATTAGGCAGTTAATGCAGCAACTAAACCAGTCGGGTTGCGGCGTCGATGGACGAGGCGCGGATTTATGGCGAATCGGACCGTTAGATCGGGAGGATCGACGGCGAATTCAGGTGATAAGTGGTGGATTTGCTCGTGATGATTGGAGATCTTTCACACAAGTGCTCCCGCGCTATAAGAGTTGGCGAGGTGCAACTTGGATGAATCATTGTGATTGTTGCGTAAGCAAGGAATAGAGAGATTGCAAAGCATAGTTGAGAGGTTGCGAGTGATTAGATTGCAGCAACGACGCAAGTGATTTTGAGTGGTAGTATCCACGATTCGCCACCTATAAGCACGCCGATTGTGGAGGAAATGCCCAGCAAGTAGACAGAATCTCCACGGATTCCGCAGAAGAAGAGGGGGGCCAATCGGCCCAAGTCGCCCTCGCAGAAGAAACGCACTACCAAAAGTTCAAGTAGAGTGGAAGCAGAAGCAGAGGCACAGGCTGGACCATCGACAACCGAAGCTGAAGACTCCACGACAAGAAATAGGGTGTCAGTTGCAGACATCCCTGGGTTTGTTCCCCCTATGTAAGTCTAGCGCACCCCGACCTAAATTGACGAAGAACCAGAAATACCACATTAGGATCCCAAGAATACCCATGGGAATGCATTGCATGTTCAACATTGTGCCTTGTCTGACAAGAATGAAATACAGCGATCACGACCCGTTGGCATACACTAAATGCATAGAGGATTCATTCCAGTCGCAAGATCGAAGGGATGGCAAACCAGTTGTGTGCACACCGCAGCAGTGGTCAATGGGACTACAAAGGTCGAGGTTATTGGGCCTCACTCACATGCCGCACTTTGGCCATCTAGTGGAAGCCAATGCGTGTGCAAAGCAGTTGTTGGCGTGTTTTCACGGAGGTTACTTGTGGTTGGATACCAAGGTACCAGTCACAGTGGAATTGATATCATAGATAACTAGGTTTCCAATGAAAGGACCTAATCCGTCACAATACTTTCGCGGCAAGGATAATGATAAGCGGTTACCCGCTAAATTAAAGAAGAAATATGGACTGGACCGCGACAAAAGAGCCTAAGTCGTCAACACAGTAAATGATCGAGAAGTTTGTGTTGCGGTGAAGATCTTGGTTGTCAAAGTGGTCAGAAAAAACCGCCCTAATCAATGCACATCTGGAGTTATAGCATGCGCAGAGTAGTAGAGCGTGCAGATGAACTTGTCACTGTTCTTGTTGAACCAGCTTACGGAGGATGCAATGCTTGTTCAGGTGGGTAAGCGGTCGTTCACTTACTCCTAGTTGTTAATATTGATCACACTATATGCATGGATGGAGCCCCAGGATTATCAGGGGATGGAAGCTGAAATCGCCTAGGTTTGTAAGGGCGCGAGGTACCAAAATCTCTAGTATATCAACCAGAAGGACCGATTGACTGATTGCGCAATACAATTCTACCTGTATTGGGATGCACTGTGGCTTGCAGCAGAAAAGGTTTTGCACCTATCTGAAGAGGAAATAGCAAAGTATTGGCGGGTCACAAGGTTTGTGATGGGCCCGCACACCATTCATATCCAAGCACAAAGAGACAAGGGCAAGCAGTGGCTAACTACCAAGCATAAAACGATGTATGAAGAGATTGACACGATGGTTGATGATTGGCCTTCCAAGTGGAGAATGTTGTTCGACAGCAAAGAGTTGTCAGACGTTGCGACGGGTCCTCCACCCGATGCCCCAGTAGAGCAAACACAAGCACAAGAGAGTGAGCAAGAGTCGTCGAAGGACTCTTCCAAGACACTGACGGACTCTGAGATGGATCGACAATTCGAAGAGACGAGGACAAAGCGAAGGCAGGAGCAGGGAGAAGGCAACAGCACTGTGCAGATGACTAATGAACGGGTAAATCGCATCATCACGACAATCACCATGATGACCACTGCGAGTCAGGCGCAACTAAGGTAGCATTTGACACAATGTTTTCAGGAGGTAACAACCCAATTGCATTCTTTGGCTAACTCAGTTGTAGAAAAGGTGTCGCAAGCAAATGTGTTGTAGCGGGCTACAGAATTGAGCATAGGGAAATGAGTCAGAGGGAAACAAGTCAGAGTGGTGCAAATGCCACTGTGGGCATTAGAGACAAGCAGTGAGGACGTGTATGCGACATTGCAGCAGTTTCAGGTGATTGCGCTCGATGTAAACGAGTTGCCCACCCCCACTTTGGTGTGGTTGTAGAAGGCCGCGAGCCAGGAACTTGTTAGCAGGGAGGAAATCATTGGCGACCACTTGGTGAAGCTACAGGACCAGGAGGCACCGGCAAAGGAAGAAATTAAGCGCCAGAAAAGGCACAGGACCTATTGATAGTGGAAAAAGCGCAGATATGGGATGATACGGTGCGGTTAGAAAGAGCTATCGCATTTGCATGTCAGGGAATCCCTAACATTACCGACGGGATGTTCGCGGAAGATAAGGTTCTATGACTAGGCCAAGTTATCGTAGACCTGAGAAGAGACAATGAAGAATTGTAGGCACGCGCAATTCTGAGCACACCACCAAAACAGGTGGTAGAACGCAAGATGAAGATCGAAGAGGCAACAACACAGCTGGAAGAAAGTGAGATGGCCACAAACACAGTCACAAATCAAAGCGCACAATTTTGGATAAGTGTGGTCCAGGACGAGTAGCTGCAACAATTAAATGCACAGCTACAGGAGGCCAAGGGGCAGTAAACAGCACTACGGGCATCCCTCAAAAGGATGCCCCCCGTAGTGCAGGTGACTAAGGCGGCAGAACTAAAAGCATTGCAACAAAGAGCCGCAAAAGCAAGAGAGCGCCATCAGCAGCGCACCACTCAACTGGATGAATTTCAAGGTATAGGTGAGCAGTTGGCACTTAAGGGTAGTTAATGCGCTTCAAGTTACGCAGGATGCAGAGGAATGTGCAACAATCAACGCAAAGGAAAAAGTTACAATTGACGAAGTTAAACAACAGTATGAAGATTTCAAGATCAAGATCAACGAGTATACAGTATCCAGTTGACGTGGCTCGGGGACGAGCCACAAGATTGTGTTGGGGGCCTGTTGACAGGAAATATGGATGCGCAAGCCGAGTGGATGGTGCACAAATTGAAGCATGGTGCGAAAGACAAAGGATAGTGTGCAAGGCGCAGAAGTCGACAAAGAGTCAGCTTGGTCACTATTTTGTAGTTTTTGGTCCAAGTAGTTAGAAAGCAGTTAGAAGTGGACCATTTTGTAAAGGCGCAAGCCTATATATAGAGTTAGAAATGTATTAGATGATATCTTAGAAGGAATTGAATGAGAATGAATCAGGGATTTTTTCTTAGAACATCTGTGTCTGCGAGTTCGGTTATGTCTTGTGAACATAAGAATGTATTTTGAGAACCTATTTTGATGCACAAAAGTAATATGACATGTGCGGATGATGTTGGAACCACTGCGTCTTGATCTATGATGTTATGTTTTCTTCTTTTATTTTTTTATTGATGCGATCTGAATGAGCAATTACTGCAATATGGTTTATGTTCCTGAATGATGCAATGTCTCTGCATACTAAATGATGGCATGTTTGTCGATTTGTTTATGAATGAATGTAATGATGCGATCTAATATGAATAGTTATCGATGCGATTGAACATGAATAAATGATGTTAAAACCCTTGCCTAGATCTTTGGTTAATATTGGGACAGTAAGAGAATAGTGAGAAATAGATGCACAGATCCTCGTCCCTACTGCGGAAACATGGTTTCGACAGTTCTCCCCTCGAACATCTCGGGTGAGACTTCATCTGCTTCGTGGGTGTTGTCGGACAGAGTAAAACCTGTTTGGGCCGGTGCTCAGGGAGATCGCGGTGTTTAGATGTGTTGATAGAGTGTGAACCCCTGTCGACAGATCTGTGTCAACAAATGGTTCCATTGCCGACGCCATAGTGGGAGGAAGAGGAGGATATGTTGTGGCATTCAACGAAACCAGAGATTCAAGATTGGTTCGATCAGAAGGTTCAAGAATTCGCAGCAGAAGAAAATTCAAGTTTCAGACTAACGACAGAAAAGTGGCTCGGAAGGTATATCTATTCTAATATCCACGAATATTTCTTCGTCAAGTTTCCAATTATCTTGTACGAGTGGTTGGCACAACTTCCCTATTGAAAGACAAATTTTCAAGGAGACGAACCTACTTGCTAGACCTCGGAGCGGATCCAGAATCTGAAGGAGGTAGACAACAGAGCATCGAGGGTTGTCGAAGTGTGGAAATATCTGTGTCAACAACCTCTAGCTCAGCCTGGAACCTCGGTGAATCTGTCAGGTAGGTGCTCCTCTTTTTAGTAAATTCCTCCATCTGACTTCTCTTTGTCTGTATCTCTCTTGTGTACGTGTCCTCTCCACCAAATCTCATTTTAACTCAATGGCTAAGCGAAAAAACTAACCCTCATTATGGATCAATGGATGTGATCCTTTGCTGAGGTCAATGGTCAAGATTAGATTATCCATCACTTAAGTTTATTTCACTTTTTACTTTATAAAAGTGATTCCATTAAGTCAAAATCAAATTAGAATTATTAATGTATTTTCCTCGGTCCTAACTTAGAAAAATCACATTAAATACATTTGACTTCCTGCTTAATGTCTTCCTAGCATGCAAGGACACATGCAATGCTAGAAGACCTTCCTTGTTGCCATTTTCTAACCCTCCCTATCAACAATGAAGGGATTCGGTAGAAACCCCAACTTATCCCTAAACTTCACAAAATTGTGTCTACAAAGTGCCTTGGTGAAAATATCTGCCACTTGCTCATCTATCTGTATGTACTCCAACTGAATGGTTCTTCTCTGTACACAATCTCTCAAGAAGTGGTACTGAATATCTATATGTTTGCACCGGTCATGGAACACTGGATTTTCAGATAGCCTGATGCCACTCTGATTGTCACAGTGAACTACAGTAACCTTAAGCTCACACTTGAACAACCCTAAAAGCAACTTCCTCGGCCACATTCCCTCACTTGCAGCCAGACTATTTACCATGTACTCAGCCTCTACCGAGCTCAATGCAACTGACTTCTGCTTCCTGCTAAACCACGAGACAACCCCTATTCCAATATTGAAGCAGCAACCTGAAGTGTTCTTCCGGTCCTCTACACATCCTTCCTAGTCAACATCTGTGAAGCCTGCTAACTGTACAGTCCCCCTGCACTCATAAACCAGCCCATACTCCACTATACCTCTGATGTAGCGAAGACTGTGCTTTGCAGTCGTCCAGTGCACTCTCTGAGGGTCCACCGTGAATTGGCTCAAACAGTTGACTACAAAGCTAATGTTTGGCAGTGTGTTGACTAGAAACATGAGTGATCCGATGAGCTGGCGATATAATGTAGGATCAAATCCATTTGACCTTGATGCATCAATTTTCCTCCAGTTGGAAACTAGAGGTATGGCCATAGGCTTGCAATCCACCATGCTGAATCTCTTCAAGATCTCCACTACATACTTCCCTTGTCCAATGAAGAAGCACTTGTCTCTCTGCCAAACCTCCAAGCCTAGGAAGTAATGCATCAAGCCAATATGAGAGGCACCTCAAGAAGTACAGGTTGTAGTCTATCTCACTCCATTGGAACCTCATCTCTTGTAGATAGTTGTTTATCCTCGAGTACCATGCTTGGGGTTCCTGCTTGAGCCCATAAAGAGCTCTCTAAAACATGCATACACACGTCTCCCTGTTCTCCACATCAAACTCCTATGGTTGCTCAATGAATACCTCCTCCTCTATAACTCTATTGAGGAAGGCAGTCTTGACGTCCATCTGATGGCCATGCCATCCCATCTCTACTGCTAATGAGATAATGGTCCGAATAGAAGAAAACCAGGCGACAGGGGCGAAGGTCTCCTCATAGTCAATACCCTCCTTCTTTGAAAACCCCTTTTCCACGAAGCGCGCCTTTTACTTTTCCACGCTTCCATCTGCTACATGCTTAACCTTGTAGATCCATCTAGATCCCACCACCTTTTTACCTTGTAGCCTCGACACAACCTCCCATACCTGGTTTTTCATGATGGAGTCATACTCCTCAACCATAGCCTCCTGCCACACATCCTGTTGTGCAGCTTCCTCGAGACTAGAAGATTCCGAGTTAATCAATTTCGTCATTAGTGCCATATGCTAAGTCTCTCTGGTGGTTTGCTCCACCTCATGGATCTCTATGGAGGATTTACCTGTCTGGAATCCTGAACTGTGGACCTAAACCACTTAGGCCTTAACCTAGTGTCTATCTATTGCGGCTGCTGGAAATCCGTCTCCTACTGCGGCTCATCCTCCAAGTCAATGATTGTATGATCCTATCCACCTAACTCCCTCTAACTACCAAAATTTGTGCCCTGTGTCTGTACCTGTACCTATACCTCTGGTTCCTCCAACTTGACCCCCGAGACCTGTGTTGGTTGCTCCTCTACTGGTAACTCCACAGATCTCTGCAAGGACCTGTCTTCATCAAACTGGACATCCCTGCTTACAATAATCCTCTTGCGAGCAAAAATATAAACTCTGTACGCCTTCGAAGTCTTGTTGTAACCAACAAGTAACCCCTTTGCTCGAGAAGAGTCCAGCTTCTTCCTAGTGTCAGCATGAATGTGACAATAGAAGATACTTCCAAATATGCGCAAGTGGCTCACGTTTGTTCTAGTGCATGTGAAGACCTTCGCAGGTGTCTTCCTCCCCAAAGGTGTGTGGGGACACTTGTTCTGAATGTATACTGCAGTCATGTATGCCTCGGCCCAAAGCAATAGTAGTAATCCTTGATCAAATAGCATGGCCTTGGTTGCTCCTACCATAGTCTTGTTCTTTCTCTCTACCACTCCATTCTGTTGTGGTGTATGAGGCACTATGTGCTCCTTCTTGATCCCCTCTACTGAGCAATACTCCAAGAACTCATTGGAGGTGTACTCTCCCCCATTATCCATCCTCGAAACATGGATCTTCGTCCCTGCCTGGTTTTCCACGAGAGTCTTGAACTCTCGAAACCAATCAAAGACCTTTGAATTGGCCTTCAGGAAATAGATCCAGGTCTTCCTAGAATAGTCGTCAATGAAAGCGACGTGGTCATTGTTACCACTAAAAAATTGGACACTCATAGGTCCGCAAACATCTGAATGCACTAAGTCCAAGTTCCCTTTAGACTTATGCTCACTCTCTGGGAAAGGTATCCTGATGTTCTTCCCCAACGCACAACCCTTACAGTGGCTATGCTTCTCCTCTTGTACCTGAGGAACCCCAAAGACAACCTGTCTCAAATGCCTCAATGCTCCATGGTGTAAGTGTGCCATCCTCCTATGCCACAAATCACCCTGACTGTTGTTGCTGCTAACTAGAGCCTTTGGAGACTCAAAGTGTAGTCTATACACCTTCTCGCTCTAGATCCCAATCCCCCAATCCAAACTCCTATTTGACCCCTTTGACCTAATATACACCCTATGGTCTCGGAACTTCACCTGAAATCCCTTGTCCTAAAGGTGGAAACGGATATGAGGTATTCAGTCAACCCCTGAACATACAATACGTCAGCAAAACTGAGGGGTTTCCCAGACTCCCTCCGAAATGAAACAGTGCCAACTCCCTGCGCCTGATACTGTGTATCATCACCCAGCTCTATGTGGAGATTTAATCCACCCTACTGCAAGTCCTTGAAGAATCTCTTTTGTCCTATCATATGACAAGATGCTCCACTATCCACATACCAAACGCTGCTGCCTATGGTGCTTTCCATGCAAGCTATCAAGCAAAAATCTTCATCGAAGTTCTTGTTGAATTCCTCCACCTCTGCAGATCCTGCCATCTGGGTATTGTTCTTATTCTTCCTGTCTGGGAACTGGGAGGCAAAGTGTCCTTGCTTGTGGCAAATAAAACACTTGACCTTTGACACGTCAAGTTTCTTCTTACCACCCTTCTTTTTCTTTGCCTTACCCTTGCTCTTCCCTGTCAAGGCTAGAGCCTCCTCATCCACAATCTGTGGGGCACTATTGGATGAGCTTGATCCTTGACCCATGCAAGTCTCCTCCTGCACAAAGTCGTCCCAGAATCTCTGCCAATCAGGGAGCTCCTCTATAGCCACAACACCTTTGACAAAGGTGTCCCATGGCTTAGAAAAGCCATTGAGGGCTATCCAAACTAGCTCCTCATCCTCAGTCTTAGAGCCAACTAATCCAAGCTCCTCTTTGATCTGTGTGAGCCTTGTGAGATAAGGCACCACTCCTTCTCCCTTGGCCACCTTGGTACTACGAGTCCTCTCTTGCAGCACCATCTTTCGGTTTTCATTCTTGCTTTGGTACAAACTTTCCAAAGCCTTCCATATCTCTGATGCGGTCTTCTTCCCGAAATGGTGAGGGACTATGTGGTCCTTCACTCCATCCAAGACGATCAACATGGCTCTAGAATCTATCTTCTTCCAAGCTACCAACTCTGTCGGATTTGTAGGCGCAACTTTCCAAGAGTCAATGTGCTCCTCTGCATCATGACATCCAGGATCCTTGTGATCCTTTCTTTCCATGTAGGAAAGTTTTGAGCTCCCTGGAGTCTATCCTCGACTCTCAATTGCACGGCCATACTGAAGTGTACCTGGCAAACCCTAGATCTGAATTCTAGGTTTGTGTCTTCAATAGATTTGCCCCTGATCTATCACTGGCAACTGCTACTGCAAGTCTCTCAGATTTAGCTCAACTAAGCTCTGATACCATGTAAATTTTCCTTTAAAATCCAAACTACGGCTAAACAGTATATTTAATTTGTTATTGGAAACCATACATGAATTTCATTTACTAGTATTGCAGCGGAAATAAAATACTGAGAAACATCCACAACATCATATAAACATAGACACGGTATTTTGGGTATGGAAACCCTCGAATAAAACCCAAGATGGGAAAAACGGTGCAGCAGTCAAATATAGAATGTATATTATGAAGATATGGAGCTTTTACAACCAGCAGATAAATCACCCAACCTGGCGAAATGTAAAACTGCAGAAACACTGGACAAGTCCAGCACACCCCAGCACAGCAGTATGGCCTCCTCTGCGCAGCTGTACAGATCGGTATGGCGCAGACATATTCATTGAGAACTAAATGACACTCTCACCTTGTTCACGTGAATTTATCCCTCAACATTAATGAAAAAAGGTGCCTTGAAAGCGATTTGACATATCATGGAGTGCTTTGAAGTTGAAGCCAATACCTCCAAACTTTCTAGCACCTGCAGCTTTGGAATAAAGGTACCATATTATTTCGCAGCTAAATCTCGGCCGTTTGATGTGCTTGGTTACTTGAATTTTCTAGATCAATTGACATGGGGAAATACTCCTGCTTTATTGCTTTTCTACTCCACCCACAGAATTCAACCCACTACAGTCACAGTTACTAATTTCCAGACTTAAAGCTTGTCGTATTTTGTTATCTTACACATATATCTGCTCTTTAAACAGCCAATTTGAAGAGTTTTTATAGCAGATTTGCATGGGTTTCAAGCCAGAAATAATTATTTAAGTGTGAATCCATGTTGTAGTTTGCCGTCCAGAGTTATTTCACAGAGATTGTACTTCTTATTTTTACAAAAGATCAAGTTATTTTGGTAATTTGGAAGGATATTTTGATTACAAGGTTTATAGTTTATCTCCAGATTGCTAGGAATTCCCCACAAAGGCTAGTTACCACTAGCCCGAAGCAGAGTGATTGTGCAAGGTGACATTGGCACCTTTCCTTACTTAACTTTAACCGGACAGTTTTTAGTGTTAGTGTTAACTGGTATCATCACCACTGTGCTGCAACTTTGTCTAAAACTTGCTATGCTCACAAACACCTTCACTGCACACGACAGTTTCCTGTCTACAATTGAGCTACATGTACCAACCCTTAATCATGTAAAGGCACAGTATGCAAACCCTTACCAATATTTGAACTTAAACGTAGAATGATCCAGCTGCTAAATATTTATGAGAGGAGAGAGGAAAGGTAAAATGCAATGCTTAGTAACCATTGTATAACATGCTGTCTGGACAATAGTTTGGATGATACTAATAAATTTATTGTTTCTTCTCCTGGTTGTTCCCATTTTGTTCCCTCCTAATCTTTTGCCTATGATTCTGTTCTTTTATCTTTTATAATAGGTTTGTTGACTCACCACTTACTCTGTGTGATTGAGCATAATAATTTCTAAATCAAAAACAAATTCAATCAAACATCCTTGAGAGCAAATGTAGTTGTGTATCAGAATGAATAGATGTGTGAATCTTTGTATTGCTGTCCATGAGATGTAAATGACCATGTGCAGAGTATGAGATAGAGATAGTCAAGACATAGACCTGACGGCTGCATTCTCATAAGAGCCCAAGAAACATTTTTGAACTTTAGCCCAACACCCTGATCCAAACCAATATAATCAAAATATCAGAAGTAGAAATAGCACTATCTTCAGAGTAAGCTAATTCAGTTAAAAATCAAATCTTAAGAATAAAACATCCCAGTAATTTGAAACCCCATTCACATATAGTTCTAAAGCTTTCTGCATCCCACATTCAAACAGAAATAAATCTTTCACCAAGGAAAGAAGATCACTAAGAATTTATCTTATGCGGATATACCATGTATTGATACGGAGGACGTTAATAATTAGAAAAGGAAGATAAAGAATATACTTTGGGAGGAGAATTTTCATCCTCATCACTATCTTCCTCTTCTATTGGACTTTCAGCAGCAATCGCATCATAAAATTCCTCATTTGTTTCGAATTCCTCAAATTCGCCACTGACATCTGAAATCTTTTGATTTTTCTTACTCACAGTTCCTGTAGATGGCTCTGGACTGAGACTAGGATTTGCTCCAAAGTATTCTCTTAAACCTGATGACATACGGAAATGATGATTTAAAATCAAAACTATTTCAAAATGCACTCTCATAAAAAATTGGTCAAGGCCTATGACAATACCTAAAAGTCCAGAAAATCATTTAACATGTACTATGCTTATATTCAATAAGCAATTTAAACCTACTTGAAATTTTCATGTTAAATCCTGAGAACTTGTGTACAGAAAAAGAGCTTAGTAAATAGACATATTTGGAATAGAAGCGCTAGCAAACATGTAAAATATTTAGGAAATATACCCACCCACAATAAATAATCTATAGGACAAGGAGTCTCCTACCTCCACATTATACTCCTTATCAATGTTGCAAATATCAGTTCAGGGATATACTCCAAAAGGTCCAGAAAGATTTAAGAAACTTATCAGAAATATCAGAGAAAATATTGGCAAATATAAACTTAGACCTGAAAAACTTGGAGAAACTCAGAAAAACCAGCAACCTGAAAAACCCGCAAAAAATCTAAAATAGCAGGAGAAATCAGAGATATTTGCAAAACTGCTCCTTGCTCAAGAGTCAAAAGTTCATAGACATATATCATGCTAGCTATGCAAAAGGATTCAACTCTGATTAGTTAGATGTAACATGTTCTCTACATCCTATATATTTCTACAGTCTAGACACAGCTTGCAGAAGTGTTGTATACTGCAATTTGAAGCTCTAGTATACAAAGTAGGTCCCCTAACATCATAAATTACAATAAGAGACTGTAACCTGTCTTTTGTACATCTAAAATGCTAAATGACAACACATTAAATTTTTAGCTTATACATTAACTATAAGCTTGTCTTCTTATTGGAATCCATGACATGGCTCGACGTCCATTGTTGACCTTGGGAACCTTACTAGGGCCTATGCATCTAGCTGATACCCACAAACTCCTGGCATACCATGAAGAGCACATTGCTCCTTACATGGTTTTGATAGTTGCTGTTATCACTTTTATTAGATGTAGGAGTATTTTTTAATCCTGAAAATATTTTTTTCTTCCAATTGCTTCTTTTGTCCGAAAGCAAATCTTAGTACTTCAAGGTTACCACCCCTCAAATACCTTGGATTCATATCATCATTAACAATGTTCCAGGCATGATACTTCTATTATAGCGATTGCACTAAACGGTATGCTTTAAATACATCCATCTTCTACTAAATTCCAATTCCAAGCCTTCACACATTATATGCAAGACTTGAAAAACAAAGCCTTCCATATTATTTATGTTAAAACTTAAAAATAACTTATTAAAAAACATTAAGCCCATGGACCTATAAAGCAATCTATAAGCTGTCTAGATCCCAGTGGCCCATCCCCCTATGGAACATTAAGTACCAGGAATGATCTATGTATGGCAAAAGTTTCACCACTATCTACCAGCAAACAAGTTTAATTTTGTGGACAAGCAAGAACTGAAGTACATAATTCATAAACCAATGTTGACCAGAAGATTCAGACAATTTTGTGATAATCATTAAGCCTAAGAAAGCTCATCGAGAACCCAATCACCTGTTCCAAATGGATAATGGTGAGAAAGGGAAAGAAAGTGAAAGGGACTTTCACAATGTGAAATCACTTCCATCTCCAGGGATCTCCCAGGTATGTTGAAGATGTAAATCAACTTTTATCAGAATCGACAGGCACCACCGGATATGTCCACAATATAGAACAGAAATTCAGCAATCTGAGCATAAACATTCAATATTGTTACTGTTGATTTTACCTAGGTATTGTTCCCCTAAGTGACTTTTGCCTAAGTCACTAGGAAAAGGGGTTTGAGTCACTTGGACTTTATATTAATGACTTGAGATGAGCATTAATTGCACTTTAGAGAATAAAGTGCATTTTAAGTGAAAATTTTAAAAAGTGAGTGAAATTAATTATTGTGGAGAAAAGTGATTTTTAATCACAACCACTCATCTAGTCTAATTTGATCCCTAGGATTAGATGGCTTTTCATTCACCCTAACTTTTCACCTAAAAGGAAAGTTTTTCTGTGAAGAGGCACTTTTGCATTTGAGAGAGAAGAAAGAGGAGAAAAATAGCAGCAGGAGTTTTTTTTCTCTTGGCATGCAAATCGAAGAAGGAAATAGCAGCAGTGTTGCCGCCTAATACGCACTTTAGAACATGGAAAGTCTCCAACCACTTGTGTGCGTCCTTGGGGGCAATTGAGAGTTGGGGACCACTGTCACCACAGTCCACAACTCCTCTGTTTAGGCTTAATCCCAATAAAGCCAAGGGGGTGTTAGAAACTGAGAGGGGGGGGTGAATCAGTGTAAAGTCAATTTTAAAACTTTTCTTAACTTGTCACAATTAACTGTCAATTCATCATTCCACTATTCTACCAATTTCATAATCATTTCATAAACATCTTTCACTTCATCATTCACATATCATAAGCATTTGAGTCATCAAGAACCATAACACAAAATAACACAACACCATATAATTTTGTAATTTTTTTGTATTAGTTTTGGACCGGCTACAACCGTGAGGTAAAATCAGCACCTACTGATACAAAGAGCACCTACTCTTCATCCAGGACCCTGCCTCGTTTTCTTAGACCCTGCTAAGAAGGGGTTTGAGGTATCCTAACCTCAAATGCAAGTCAAGCTTGCATTTACAATTTAAGCTCACTGTCTCAACACACTTTCATACATGTCACTATCTCAACACACTTTCATACATGTCACTGTCATATCATACCAGCACTTGTCTCAAGTCCACTTCAGCACCTCTTCAAGGAGCATTCATCAACACTTCTTCATACAGTCACATTAACTCTTCATTCTGTCCAAGAGCATTCTGTCAGAAAGAATATCAGCAATTTATCATCATATTGTCCCTAACTTCATAATCTTCTGAGCACATCTTCATTCATGTCATCAGTACCATCTTTCTGCTTCCTTAATCATCATTATGTCAATCAGCCTTTTGTTCATAAACCTCTACTTCTTATCAATGCTGCTGCTCATCACTATTGTTCATTGTCATCCACAATTACTGAAGAATCTCTGCTCTGCTATTTCTTGACTTATGCATAGATGTCAATTCCAGTCATCACCTAAACATGTCCCCAGCTAATCAACACTGAACCATTCAAATCATCTTCGGTTAGATCATCAAAGTCTGCATATGTCAAAGATATCAGTCTATCACAATCAATTAGTCCACTGCATCATTAAGTCACTTGTCGAATCCTCCTAGTCTATCCTCTGCTCATAAATACTTGTGCTTATGTCAAAACATATTGCAACTGACATCAACTATTGTACTATTACTAGATTGTCACTTTACAGAATTTGTTGTAGCTTCATTTTACCTCCAACTTCGGGCCTCCAATACTATTACAAGTTCAGACTTGGGTATTATTCCTCTTCATCAAAAACATGTCATTGTATCGTGTTGTAGTTGTTGCTATAAATTCGGGATTGCTCCCACTTCTCTGCAATTTTGGGATTGTGGAAACTCTAAGCAAACCCAAAACTAGGCTGCCAAAAACAAAAATTGACTGTTGTTAATTTCGAACTGCTCCTCTGCTACAAAAATCCGTGCTAGTACACCCAAGACAAATCCACGATTTGGACTTTGTTGGCTTGATTTGACCCCAAGCAAGTCCAACAATTGCACTGCTATGAACATCAACCTTAGCTTCAAAACTTGACTGTGCAAAACTTTGGGACTATCTTTTATGGTCTACAAAAATCATCAAAACTTGTAACCCTCTCCTTTGCTACAACTTAGTCACCCGAAAACCTCAGTCATAGTTGACTGTTGTTGCTCCTTCACCCGAGATCCCTCAGTCAGCAAGCTTTCATCCACCGAGATTACTTCACAACTGGTGCCGGTACATTTGTTGACCCAAATAGTCAACAAAACTAGGATGAGGGCTGAGAAAAACAAGATCAAAACCAAGCTATATACTGCTGTTCATCCACTATATATGAGGCTTGTTCATTCATACTGCTGCAACCAAAACGAACTGTTTATGCCCTTGAGCTTAGGGTTGCTATCCAAACTTCAAAGAAAACAAAAAAAAACTTTCAAGATGCTGCTGCTACTGCTCCTTCGAATTTCCACAGTAAACTTGCCTCAGTCCACCACAGTCAGCGAGCTCTTCTCCTTCATCTTCGTTGGTTGTAATTTTGTGTTGACATGCTAGGGTATTTATACTCATTTTCATAACCTTTTTAAGGAGCCGACCTTCCAACAATAATATATATATAATTTGAATTTGTGTGGGGCCGACCTGTCTTCAAAGTATATAT
>LPNX010535535.1:173700-335298 GCA_001517045.1 Pseudotsuga menziesii
AACTATGAGCAGGAGGCCACAGAAGAGGGAGTCACATCAGGGTGATACACCAGAGGGAGTCATTGCTACATTATCTGGAGTACCAAGATTCCATACTCTAAGGGTCGGGGGAGTAGTACAGGGCCACAGGGTAGGAGTATTGATTGATGGGGGAGCAACCCACAATTTCATCGACTCCACTTGGGTAGCCAAGAGAGGTATTCAGACCGAGAAGTTCGAAGGATTCACTGTAGTAGTAGCCGGGAACTCCAACATGGATTGCAACTACTGGATCCCAAAATTGAATGTCGCCTTAGGTAACTATCATATGACGAACTCTTTTTATGTAGTGGATGTAGCAGATACTCATGTGGTATTGGGTGTTCAGTGGCTTTACTCTATAGGGAAATACACTACAGATTACAGGGCAATGGAAATGGAATTCCAGGGGCCAGACGGCAAACGAGTAGTTTTGAGGGGCATGAACACTTATCCCCCAAAACCGGTCTCGTCACAGAGGATGGAGGCAGTACTCCGACAAGATGATATAGAATGGGCTGCAGAATGTTTAGTCACCTTCAGGAAACCCCCAGAGACCAGCACACAACACCCAAGTGACATTCAAGCCTTGCTACAGAAACATGAAAAGGTTTTTCGGGACCTTCCATCAGGTAGACCACCAGACCAAGGGTTTGAACACATCATCGAGCTAGAGGAGGGAACACAAGCAGTCATCACCACTCCTTACAGGCATCCCAAAAGGTACAAGGATGAGATTGAGAAGACAATCAAAGAATTACTGGAGCTTGGATATATTCGTCCCAGTTCTAGCCCCTTCGCATCCTCAGTAGTATTGGTCAAAAAGAAGGATTGTACACTGCGAATGTGCATCGATTATCAAGCACTCAACAAGAAGACCATTAAGAACAGGTATCCCATTCCCAGAATTGACGAACTCATGGATGAGCTTCGGGGAGCCCAATACTTCTCCAAGATCGATCTTCGCTCGGGGTACCATCAGATTAGGGTAAGGGACCAGGACATCTCCAAAACAGCTTTTCGCTGTCACTATGGTCTCTATGAGTTTTTGGTCATGCCCTTTGGACTTACCAATGCTCCGGCCACTTTTCAGTCATGCATGAACCACACCTTCAAAGCACAGCTACATAAGTTTTTGCTCGTATTCTTTGATGACATCCTGATTTACAGCGAAACTTGGGAAGAGCATCTGAAACACCTGGACGAAGCATTGAGTATTTTAGAAGAACATTCGCTTTATGCGAAAATGTCCAAGTGTGAGTTTGGCATGAAGGAGATGTTGTATTTAGGACACGCAATCAATGCAGAAAGAGTACAGGTTGACATGGAGAAAATCCGAGCTATCAGAGATTGGCCCGCGCCAAAAACAATTACAGAATTGAGAGGGTTCTTAGGTTTGTGCACTTATTACCGACGGTACGTTAAGGGATTCTCCCAATTTGCAGCACCCCTCACAGATCTCACCAAGAAGGGGGCGTTCACTTGGACAGACTTAGCACAGAAAACTTTCGAATAGATGAAGGTTATTATGAGTTCTTGTCCAGTTCTAGCATTACCAGACTTCTCACAACCCTTTGTAGTGGAATGTGATGCCTCAGGGGAAGGGTTAGGAGCAGTGTTGATGCAGAATCATTACCCTATTGCATTTGAGAGCCGTAAACTGAAGAACTACGAGCGCCATTACTCCATATATGACAAAGAGATGCTAGCCATCTTGCATGCTCTCACAAAATTCAGACAGTACCTGGTGGCCAGTAAGTTCAAAATCAAAACCGATCATAACAGCCTCAAGTATTTCCTGGAGCAGAAGCAACTAAATGAGCGACAGCAGAAATGGGTCAGCAAAGTACAAGCCTACGATTTCGAGATCAAGTATGTAAAAGGTAAGAGTAATGTGGTAGCTGATGCATTATCCAGGCGTCCAGCCCCATTATCTCTCAGTAGTATATCCACGGATTGGAGAGCACTTCTCTTAGTAGAATACTCCAAAAATAAATTCGCTTGCGAATTATTGGACGGGCAAATTCAGGATGACAGGTACAGGATTGTGGATGACATCATCTATTACAAAAACAGGATATACCTCGTTCCATAATCCACATTGAGGAAAAAGATCATTCAGGCAGCCCACGACTCTCCTTTATCAGGGCATCAAGGTTTCTTAAAGACCTACCGGCAGATCAGAGAGAGGTTCTCATGGAAGGGCCTTAAGGGGGAAATTATGCAGCATGTCCGGGAATGTAGCATCTGTTAGCAAAACAAGATTGAGAACACCCATCTAGCAGGGTTACTCCAGCCACTATCGATTCCAGAACAGAAGTGGGAAAGCATCTCCATGGAGTTTATTTTAGGATTGCCCAAGGTCCAAGGGCGAGATTGTTTATATGTAGTAGTTGACAGACTGACCAAGTTTGCACATTTCTTCTCGATATCATCAGACTACTCGGCAGCTCAAGTAGCTGAGTTATTCTTCAGGGAGGTCTTCAGGTTACACGGGTTACCTAAGACCATTGTCAGTGATCGGGATAGCAGGTTCACGGGGGCCTTCTGGCAGGATCTGTTCAGATTGGTGGGGACCGAACTGGCTACTAGTACCAGTTATCACCCCTAGAGTGACGGGCAAACAGAAATAGTCAACAAGTGGATCGAAGGATATTTAAGGAACTATGTAGCAGGGCAGCAGCGAACCTGGATCAAATGGCTACACCTAGGGGAGTATTGCTACAATACTACCTATCACATGTCTATTAGGATGACTCCTTTTAAGCCATTATATGGTTACGAGGCCTTGAACTATGCAGATTTGGCATTTGGAGATAGTAGGGCTCCTAAGGCTAAGGATTGGATACAGGACAGTCAGGACATTCTGAAAATATTAAAGGAGAATTTACAAACAGCCCAGAATCAACAGAAGTTGTATGCCGACAAACATAGGATTGAGCGGAGCTTTGAGGTAGGGGATTTAGTATACTTAAGGCTCCAGCCTTACAGACAGTCCTCACTTAAGAAGAAAGGAGTAGAGAAGTTAAAACCCCGCTTCTATGGACCATACAGAATAATCAAGAAGGTGGGACCATGATATAAACCCAGATCTGCCCTGGGTAGACTCAACCTTATGTTGAGTAGACATCTGGTCCGGGACCATGATGTAGACCAGTCTGGGACTGGTAGACTCAGCTTAGTTCTAAGTAGCCATTCTCTGGGAGATTGAAGACACTGTAAGCCCTAGACTGGGTCCGGGCATGTGTGTGGCACTTTGACCCTTGATCTATGGGCTTGGTGTGCTTCTCCAAGGATTATCTACCCTTGGTTAAGTTACCCTAGTACCAGATCTAGGTGTCGCACAGTGTGTGAGATAAAAGCATTAACAACTCTCTTGGTTTATGATGATGTACTTTTGAAATAAAAAAATACCACAGGTAATGACCACAAGGGCACTTGGTAAAAGGCCAAAGTCAAAAGTCAAAGGAAAAAAAATAAAAGTACCTTTTTGGTAAAAGTGAAAGTGAAATTAGGAAAAGAATAAAAATATTATTACTTTTATTTTTCTTAATTAAAAAATGATTTCTTATAAAAGTCAAAGGAAAAAATAAAAGTACCTTTTTGGTAAAAGTGAAAGTGAAATTAGGGAAAGAATAAAAATATTTTTATTTTTATTTTTCCTAATCTTGTCCACTTAGAGGTGAACAAACGCTATAAAAGAAGATCAAGCCTTCTCATTTGTTACACACACTTTTGCTCTCATAGGAGAAGACGACTATCTTAGGTTCAAACCCTCAACTAGGGTTTTATCAGCAAAGTCCATCTTTAGCATTTTTGCACAGCTATCTTCAGCATTCCATTTTTTTGGGCAGTTTTCAGCAGTCTGATATTTTCAGGCAGTTTTCAGACAGTCTGATATTTTCAGGCAGTTTTCAACAGGCTAATATTTTTGGGCAGTTTTCAGACAGTCTGATATTTTCAGGCAGTTTTCAGCAGTCTGATATTTTCAGGCAGTTTTCAGCAGTCTGATATTTTTGGGCAATTTTCAGCACGCTGATATTTTTGGGCAGTTTTCAGACAGTCTGATATTTTCAGGCAGTTTTCAGCAATCTGATATTTTCATGCAGTTTTCAGCAGTCTGATATTTTTGGGTAGGAGAGAGAAAATCTCAGTTTTTCTGAGAAAGCCCTAAATTAGTAATTTTCTCTAATTCTGGAAATTGTGGGTAAAATTATTAGTCTAATTTTTACTGATGAATTTTACAATTACTGGGGTCAAAATCCAGATCTGGATTTGAGGAACTTTTTGAAGAATTTCTTAAGCCATCTCATTTACGAGATGAGCTATTAATGCTTTTGGGGTTTTTGTCCTTTGAAGGTTTCCCCAGTGAAAAATATTGTGTCTATGTGTGTTGATGTGATAAATGTGTTTTTACTGCACTGCTGATCTATTTATGGTTATCTGCAAATTTTTAAAGTTTATGCTAATGCTAAAAATTCAACAGATATATTACAAGCTAAGATTAGGCATGGTTATCTAAGCAAAATCCACAAGATTATAATTGCTTACAAAAGATATACAATTGCTAAAGAAAAGATATACAATATACACGTATAAAGCAAAGGGAGATGTATACACCACACCACAAGATATTCACTTAATGCCTTAAACAAACCACAATGTAAATGCCAAAATGAGATATTCAAATATGCAAGATTTACAATTACTTAAACATTCAACACATGAGATTGCAAGAGCTGAAAATAAATACTTGAAATCAAAGTGAAATGCTGGAGTGAAACAATCCCAGATGGAGTGTCTTGTTGGTGAAACGTTTTGCAATGTCTCTTGGTTGATTTTAATAGATTTTAAGGGGTGCCTTAAATATTCGATTAATGTCTTGGAACCAAGGGATGTGTCTAGCCCGACCACATATCCTCTTAAACCAAAGAT
Source organism: Pseudotsuga menziesii (assembly GCA_001517045.1). Lineage (NCBI taxonomy): Eukaryota > Viridiplantae > Streptophyta > Pinopsida > Pinales > Pinaceae > Pseudotsuga > Pseudotsuga menziesii. Next base: position 178,654 of record LPNX010535535.1, read on the forward strand.
GGACTGTTGTTGTGCTCAAAACAGTGGAAACCAATCCACCTATAGCTCGCAGATCAAACCCCCAGTGCTGAGGCCCTCATCAAGTGGGACACGAACGCCGTGAGACCCACCTCGGTCTCTCACCCCCTGTAGCTTCCAACAGTCACCGGTTTTTAATTGGTTCAGACAATATTATGGTGGATGCCTATTACTAAAACCTCTTCCACTCCCTATCGTATCTCGTGAGTACTCCGCAGAGTGATAACTGAGTAGAGGATCGGGGGCCAGAGAAGTTGTTGGTTTATTTTAGAGGGTTACTTTTAGATCTTGTTACTGTTGAGCATGCAAGGTTTATTTTAGAACGATCAACAGGGTCAACCAAGCGGTATCCCTTATGGGAGACGCTGGTACTTGAACCCGGGACTGAAAAAAATAAATGTGTGAAAGATTTCTAGCAGAAAGTAAAGAGCAGAAAGTAAGTTATCTAGTAAAACTAAGCCCCCAAATCCTTATGCTTTTCATACCCTTTGGTCCGAGTTCCCCGAAAGACAACTGAGGGCAGAGGATACACCGAAAGACTTAAGTTGTATGATTACTCTTATAAAATTAAAACAAATGCTTATGCTTGAAATAGATAAAACTTTGAGAAAGTAAAGCAAACTAATAAGCAAGTACTACTCTAGCCTCACAACAATCCCCAAAGGGAAAAGGGGGTGAACTTGAAAAGTAAAAGCTAAGCTAGATTAGATTGTTACGTTATGTTATGCTATGTTATGATTTAAAATGAAATAAAAACCAGCAACTAAACACCTACAGAAAATAGACTTTTCAAGCCTCAAAACACTATGAAAAATGAGGGAGAAAGGTTAGAAATGGACCCTCTTTGAAGCGGGCACAAGAGGGGTGTTTTTTGATAATTTTTTGGCAACACCTCCCCTTGATACATGTTAAAACCTGTCAAAAACCAGCAAGCTTTTTACAGTAAACTCAGAAAAAACAATGTTATTAAAGTTAGCATAAAAATACAAATATTTAAAGAAAATTTCAGATTGTTGATGAAATTGTCATTGATGCCAACATGCACTTGCAGTGGCCCCACGGGATGTCCTTGGACCCACAGTTAGTCATCTGATGACCTTGCAACCCTTGTTGGGGTCATGGAGCTCTTATATGATAATGATGACCTTGATGCCTTTGGTGGAACTCTTGTATGGTCTTTGACATGTTGTGAAACCATGAACATGCCCTCGGTATGATGAAGAAACTTATGAAACATTGAAAAGGTGCCTAAGACCCACAAGTTGGTCATGAAGCCCACTGCTAGCACTTGATGTAGACCCTGATGAAATTGTACCCTTGAAGATGTTCTTCAAGCCCTTGAAGTCTTTGTAGCTCTAAGAGAAGGTTGATGATGAGGTATGGTCTCTCTTGTGGTTAAATGGCGTGATAAAACGTGGTGTGCACACCTATTAATTGAAGAATTTTTTATATAGTATGTCGGCCTAGAAATAGAATATTTTTTTTGTATGTCGGCCCAGAAATAAAAAATTTTACTATGTCGGCCCCTTTAAAAATACGAGTCGGCTCCAAATTAAAAAAATATAGTAGGTCGGCCCCAAGACAATATGGAAAATGGGTATAAATACCCTTTCAACAACCTCATTTAGCTAACAAGAATTCGTGGGATAGCTCTGAGATTTTCTTTGAGGCAGCGAAGGAGCAGCAGTAAGGAAATTTGCAGTAGCAGGCGCTTTGTATGAGGCAAATGTTCACCATGGAGAGCTCGCTGCCCTAGGAAGAGCACTTTGTCTAAATTCAGTGATGGAGCAGTAAATGATTTTTTTGCAGCAGCAAATTTGTCTTTGTTTTGTGTCTTGACAAGGTTTTATAGTAACCAAAGAATGTGATATGGAGAAGAGAACTCGCTGAGACTGAGGCATCTCGCTGGTTTAGAAATGTTCAAACAGCAGCAACAATACAATGATGGACTGTTGACCCAATTTTTTTTAATGGTTTAAAGGATATTTTTTTTTGGAGTTGTGAAGTTATGAAGCTCAGATGAGGGACTAACAGACCTAAATTTGCAGCAATACTGTTTGTATCTTTTACCAAGTCAAATAGTGATAAAAAGACCCGAAGTTTACAGCAGACCTCTCTTTTGCAGAGTTTACAGATCTCATGTTTTGACAGCCCAGTTAGGGCACGTACAGTTCACCTCAGCTTGCGCTGACACCAGCATCTTGAGTATTATTCTTTACAGCAGAATGATATTCCTTCTTGGGTTAATGGTTATTCCGAGTTCTACCATCATCTTGATACCCTAAGGAAACTCGTGGATGACTGAGGCTGCACCAAGGAGCAGCAGAACACAAACACTTGTTTTTTTTTTATCCATGAAAGGTGAAGTAAACTGACTAAGGTTTTGCTGCCCAAGAGGAACAAGTTCTTGTGATAGTCTTCATGGTGGTCAGAGTTTTGGAAGCTGTTAATGATTGATGTTGATATACAGCAGCAGAGCTCCGAGTATTCTATGATGATGATACATCATGATGCACACAGTATGCTTAGTCATTAACAGACCCGAATTGAAGCAGTTGTGGGTGAGTTTGAATAGTCCAAGTCTTGTTGAAATCTGTATGTAAGATGCAAGTTCAAAATTCATAGGATCAAGGTATGTATAACATTCATGAATGCACAGTGATATGATACAAGCATTATGATGATTAGTGAAGTGTGAAACAATGATGTGAACTAGCACGGTTTTTGCTTTAAGAAGGATTACAAAGTCCTATTGCAAAATCGAGGAATGTTGTATGCATACAGTGGAGCATAAGCAGTGGTAAATTTACAGCATGGATAGTTTGGATGATATATAACAGCTCTAGTTTCTTGAAGAAGTTGACAGTGATGTGGTTGAGTAGCAGCAGCTAACAAGATGAGGACCAGAGATTGAACAAGATTGAAGATTGAAGGATCACAGTCCATAATGCAAGAGAAGCTACAGCAATACAAGGTATGTCTGCAATTGCAAACTCAGCATTGACAGTCATGCAGCAGATGAAGAAGCAATTTTGCGGTTGACAGACAGCTCTGAGGATAACAAATTTTGGCTTCTCCACCGTGCAAGATTTGGAGTAACAAGTACTCTAACTGACATTTGAATTTATTGCAGCTAGTATCTTGGTAAACAGTCTTGGATTTTAGAAGTATAAACAGTCCTAGATTTTAGAAGTATAAACAGTCTGAATTCTTCATCTCCTATTGATGTTTGATGAGGGTCTAATAATGGAACAATGATGAGGTTCATGGGGCTTGAAGTTTGGTGACATACATACCTAAGTTTGAATAGCCTGTGAAGAATAGCAGCAGCTATCATACAATGACATAAAGCAAGGTCTTATATAGTAAGGTCTTCAATGACAGAATGAAACAGCCCAGGTATGATGTCTGGAAGCCTTATATGCACAGCTTATGAAGGTATATTAACATGCACAAGGACAATGGTGAAACATGACCACTATAGAAGATGATGTGTGCACAGTATCACACCCTTTTGTGGATGACTGTTTTGGCCAACAAATGAACCAGCAAACAGTGGACTTCTCTTCAGCATACAGTTTTGTCACCCTTTTTGACAGACATCAAGAACATACACAGTCAAGCTCAGAAGCTACTATAATGTACACACAGTTCAAGGTGAAGTGCATACACCAGTGATGATGCACTCCTAAAAGATGCAAACCTTGATGTGATGATCAAAGTTTAAATGATGATAGCAGACCTTCATAAGTTGAGTAAAGATAAGAAGAGAAAGTTCAGGGTTGAACTGAGGTAAGTGAAAGATATATGTCCTAGCAAGTGAAGGAAACTCAGACTTGGCATTCTTCAAGTGCATCCAAGGTATGTAACTCTAGAGTTGACTGTTATTGAGTTAGAAATGAGTTATGTCTGGTAGCATAAAGTCTAAAGTTATCCACAGTCAAGGTATGAGTTTTGACATGCACTACTTGCTAAGCATAAGAGCAGAGTAGATGTGATTGGCATGATCCTTGAGCAGTAGAGCAGAAGATCAGTATGAGCAACTGTTGATGAGCTGATTGGCCAACAGTTTTGGATCAGCAGAGTTGATGTGTGCTGAGCAGAGATGATAAGCAGCGTTGATGATGACCAGCAGCAAAGATTGACCAACAGTGATGAATAGTGTTGACCAGCAGAAGATGAACAGAGAAGATTGAGAAGACTACTGCAGCAGTGTTGAGCAGATTGACAAACAGTTGATGTGATGAGCAGAGAAGATGAGCAGTTTTAATGTGACAGAGATTTCTTGTGTGACACAAGTATACTGTATTGTAAAAGCAAGCTTGTCTTGCTTTTGAGGTTAGGATACCTCAAACCCTTCTTAGCAGGGTCTAAGAAAACCAGGCTGGGTCTTGGATGCGGAGTAGGTGCTCTATGTATCAATAGGTGCTGATTTTGCCTAACGGTTGTAGCCGAACCAAAACTAATACAAAAATATTACAAAATTATATGGTGTTGTGTTCTTTTGTGTTATGGTTCTTGATGCTATGATATGTGAATGATGAAGTTTTGATTATGAGATTGATAGAGTAATGGAATGATGAATTGGTAGCTAACTGTGATAAGCTAAGAAAAGTATAAAATTGGCTTCACACTGATTCACCCCCCCCTCTCAGTGTCTACACAGATTTGAAAATGATTGAAAACAGAAAGTTTAGAAGGCTGAAAATGCAATTTCCAGCCACCTAAATGATGTAAAAATAATATATTTAAGCTACTATACTAATATATAATGAGTCAAGGCCCTAAAACAAGGGTTTTATTCATTAACCAATGAATAAAACCAAGTTTTATTAGACACGTAACTCTATGAGCGAAAATGTAAACAGTAAAAGAAGTAGATTGACAAAGACAAAGAGATTAGGATCTCGGCTTTGGAGGCCTTCCTTCAAGCCTTTGGATCTGCAAGAAATGGGTGAGCAAGACTACACAATGCAAGCAAGGAGATGAGCAAAATAAATAGCTCTACAAAAACCTTTCTAGAGTTAAGTTAATTTACTCACAATGAAAAACAAATAACCATTTACCATTCAATCCCTTTGCAAAGACATTTGCATAGGCCCTCTATGCTTAACAAAATGGAAGTAAATACTCACAAATGGAACAACAATACCTCAATGCTTGAAGAGGGAAACCAACACACCATAGAAGAGATTTCCTCCAAAAAAATTCTTCTATTATAGGCCCAACTAGGCCAAGATTCAATACAAAGATGAGCCAAGAATGGCTTGAGCAAAATGCTAGAATAAAAAGAGAAGAGAAGAGAAGCAAAGATGGCCAAGTGTCATGCTTAAAATGAGAGGAGAAGCCTCTTATTTATAGCTAAAAACCTAAAGAGAAGGCCCTTGGATGATGGCCAAGTGTCACCCATCCAAGAGCAGGCCTTTTGGAAGCTTCCAAGAGGGGGAGGGCTCCATATTAAGATGGAAAAAACCCACATAAGGCAAATAAACGTCCCCTCTTTTAAATAATTCATTTTTCCACTTTGAGTGGGCCCCATTTGGGTTTATTTCTCCTTAACCTTGATAGGAATGAACTTTAGGAAAAATTAGAGCCCCTAACTTTGACTTTTGGCCCAAAAATTAGAATATTGTATTTTTCACTCTAGGCAATTAAATTAATTAATCATGATTTTTGCCTGAGTGGGACCAAAAGTGGGCTAAAATCCTAACCACATGTCCGAATGACATGGGACTTGATCCTGTGGCTTAGGGGTTGATATGCAATTTCTTTTTTGCACTCATACCCCTATTACAAAATGTCACGGACCAAGTGACGACCTTATTACATCAAAACTTTAATTAATTAACCCCTAACCGTGACGTTAAAAAATAAAAGAAAAAGACTGACTAGACTCAATGAAATTCCGCAAGACTCTAGGATATGTCTAGTATGATCATTAATAACACTTTGAACCCTTAGCCACCCCATGGACTCGATTACTAGAACGTCCGTCACCACTTTGGAGGAGTTTTTGAGTGAAAACCCAACCAATAAAAATCGTTAAACAAAATTTATTGGAAGGGAAAAAACACTCGATGAGGGGACTTCCCTAATGATAAAGTCCATGACATGGCATCCATATCATATGATCCATACTTAGAACATAAAATTACAATAATTATCCCATGCAAGGGAGCGGATATTTCGAGTACAAAGGGGCAAATTGCCTTGCAAGGTGAAAAATCAAGGATTTTTCCATGGAACAACTGAACAAGAATGTACATCTCCAATGTACATGAGGTTGCCACCTAGTCGAAATAGGTGGGAAACAAGCAGCAAGGAACAGAAATCGAGGCAGCAGCATTTATTGTTGTACCATACAGGCCATACTGTATGGATTCCGTACAACAGTACAAATCTCGATGCACATAAAATGAGGCACGGTTTTCGATGAGGAATTTTCGAAGCAATAATTTATGGGCACGATTCCCAAGGCATTCATTCGGCACAGATTTCGAGATACTTTTGTACATAAAGGTCGTACAGACCATCCGTACGGCTTCCATACAGTCCATACATCAGCACATTTTTTGAGGCAGCTACAGCAGAATTTTCTGGGTTTGATTTTTCTGTTGGGCACGGAAAATGAGACAGATTTTCTTCATCCGATTGAGATAAGTTGGACTGATATTTTTTTCTGTCTATCGTTGTAAATTTTCTAGATAATAAAAAATTCTCTCTCACAGGTTTTCCCCACGGGTTGGGGTTTTTCCAGGGTCATTGGACCAAAAATACTATCTGAAATTTATGTGTGAATGTGTTTTAGTTGGTGTTCATGAAAATGTTGTAGAAGCTCTTCTTGTGTTTAAGTCCTTATTGTTTATGACAAAAATCTAATTTACAGCAGAAAAACAAATTGGGGTTGGGCATTAAACAATGTTATAAACGGAGTTGAAAACTGGGTTGGGAGAGTGCTAAAATTTCTACATGGTATCAGAGCTTTGTTAAAGAGAGGGCAGATTTATACACAGTGAAAAATTTCAGACTTCAGTGATTTCTTTTGTCAATGGGCAGCACCTTGTTGAAACTTGAACTTTGCATAGAAGATGGCTACAAGACTTAGGTTGTAGGATAGGCTTGATGGGGCTGGGAATTTTGTCCCGTGGAAAGCTAGGCTAGCGTTGATATTGGAGGAAAATGAGTTGTGGGATGAGGTTGTTCATAATACTACAGCAGTTCCTATTGTTGTTCCTCCTTCCACCGATGCAGCTACACTTACTGCCTTCAACAAGAAGGACATAAAAGCTAGAAGAATTATCCTAGATGCAGTGAAAGACCATGTGATCCCACACATCTCGAGTAAGACCCGTGCATATCAGATGTGGGATGCTTTGACCGACTTGTTTCAAAGCTCAAATGAGAATAGGAAGATGGTTTTGAGGGAGAAGTTGAAAAGTATCAAGATGGCCAAAGGTTGTTCCTAATTCGGAGCTAGTGCGAACAACTTTGAATGGGGTTTCAAAGCCTTGGGATGTGTTTGTGGAGGCTATAGTGGCAAAGGAGAACTTGCCTACATGGGACAAGATTTGTGATGATTTTGTTCAGGAGGAGACCTGGAGAGGTCTTGTGCAGGGCAGCGCTTCTACTAACAGGGAGGATGAGGAGAATGTGGCTTTGACTGCAAAGGGGAAGAAGAAGTTTAAGAAGGGATCCAAGAAGGGTGGGGCTAAGCAGCAAGAGGGAAGTGGGAAGAAGAAGGATTTGAGCACTGTGAAGTGCTTCGCTTGTTAGAAGTTGGGCACTATGTTGGGCAGTGTCCACAGAAGAAGAAGAAGAAGCAGACAGCAGCTTCGGTAGAGGTGGAGGATTTTACAGCGAGATTTGAGAGAGAGATTTCTCTCCGTAGTGGGCATGTTGATAGAGAGAGAGAATCCATCATCACCAGTGCAAATGTTGATATTGAGAGGGAGTATTCCTTGTTGACAGGTCATTCTTTGAGTGCATCCACCACCAGCACGTGGTATATTGATAGTGGAGCTTCGAGCCACGTGACATGTGCTCGAGAGATGTTCTCTAAACTTTCACAGGAAGAGATTGATGTGGAGGTAGTGTTGGGGGATGACACAAATGTCAGAGAAGTTGGGCGTGGGACCATTACTTTTCAGAGAGAGTCCATGAGTCCCATGATTTTGAGAGATATACTGTATGTACGTAGGCTAAAGAAGAACTTGATCTCAGTTCCATGATCGAGGATAGGGGTGTTGGGGTGTCCTTCCTAGATGGACTTGCGTGTGTTTTTCCCAAGACTGCAGGACCATCTGCTTCCTACACCATTGGAGTCAGATGTGGGATTCTATATAAGCTCCTGTTTCAACCCAAGCATGCTTTGGCACATAGCAGCAACAATGAGCTTTGTGAGTTGTGGCAGAGGAGGATGGCTCATCTCCATCATCCAGCTTTGAGGATATTGAGGTATATGGTTACAGGTTTACCAGAGTTCAGTACAGAGCACAATGATGTATGCAGGGGGTGTGCTATGGGAAAGTACACCAAGACTGCTTTTAAGAGCAGTGATAGCAAGTCAGCAGGAGTCCTTGATTTGATACACTTCGACTTGTGTGGTCCTATGTCACTTGTTTCTTTGAGAGGGTTCGAGTATTATATGACATTCATCACTGACCATTCGAGGAAGACCTAGATCTACTTCTTGAAGAGAAAGAAATATGAGGAGATCTTGCAGAGGTTCCAAGAGTTCAAAGCTCTTGTAGAATACCAGACTGGGAGGAATATTTGGGCACTTAGATCAGATAACAAGGGTGAGTATACCTCTAAGGAATTCGATGTGTATTGAAGACAAGAAGGCATTCGGAGACAATTGACGGTACCATACACTCCTGAACAGAATGGAGTGGCAGAAAGGAGGAACAGATCTATACTTGGAGCTGCGAGAGCAATGTTGCATGATCAGCCAATTCCTTTCTTCCTTTGGGCGAAGGCATGTAGTACAGTTGTATACCTTCAGAACAAGATTCCCCATCATGTCGTGGGGAACAAGACACCTGAGGAGAGTTGCACAGGCAAGAAGTATGAGGTGAGTCATTTTCGGATATTTGGTTTCCTGACTTACTCACATGTCCCTTCTAAGAAGAGGACAACATTTGAGCCCACAGCAGAAAGAGGCATCTTTGTGGGGTATGATGAGACTTTGAAGGCCTCTCGCATTTATCTTCCTTCTCAGAGGAAGGTTGTTGTAAAGAGGGAAGTGAGATTTGAGGAGGAGCGGGCCTTCAGGAAGTCTAGACAGTCAAAGCAGGGAGAGCAACAGATTCCCACACCTCAAGTAGCTTCACAGGTACCTTCAGTGCAGTTCACAGGTTTCCAGAGTTATTGGACCACATAGTATAGGCACAGGTTCTCCAGTTTCAGTGGTTCAGCCAGCAAGATCTTCGGGGACAGGTTTTGGGCCTCAAGTCACCGGTTCACCATATAGAGCTTCAGGATCATAGGGTTCACCAATTGTTTGTACACCATCTTCTGGTTCACAGGTTATTGGGTCTTCTACCTCTGGGAGTTCATCAGATGAGGACAGACCGGTGTGGGACCAGTCTTCAAGAGAGAAGAAGCCTAAGTGTCTTTGAGACACCTTGAAGAAAGCAATGGAGTTTGGAACACCCAAGGAGCCAATGAGCGTTATTCAGATGCCAAACAGAATAGGTATGGCATTAGTTGCTAGTCTTCGTGATTCAGAGCCATCTACCTTTGAGGAGGCCTCTCAGCATCATGTTTGGAGAGATGCCATGATGGAAGAGTACCTAATGTTTGGCACATTGTTCTGAGACCTGAGGGGAAGTCAGCGGTGACTTCTCATTGGCTTTACAAGCTCAAACATGTTGCAGATGGTAGTGTGGAGATGTACAAGGCTCGATTTGTGGCGCAGGGGTTCTCACAGGTTGAGGGAGTTGATTATGATGAGACCTTTGCACCAGTTGCTTGTTATATGTAATATCCCAAATCCTGATATTTTCTATTTCTATGCAATTTCACTGAAATAACCGGGCATGCAAACTGCCATGCAAAATTTCCCTATTTTATAGCTGAAACTAGGGTTAAAGTTTGCAGGATAGAATGAACACTTACCACTGATAAGTCAGCTAAATGTGCTCTAAAGAGAATACGCATGCCAGATCAGCTGAGCTGGTGAAGAAATAACCTTGTTTCTGCTGCAACACCCCCGGATGGCTGAATCAAACAAGTGTGACGTTTTTACTGAAGGGATGGTCAGTTTTAGCTGGAAATAAGTCGAAAGGAAGGTATGCCAGTGCCGGAGAGGATGGTCAGAGCTTGCAAGGGTTTTGACCTCCCATATGCCCTAGCGAATTGATCTCCCAGTCTGCTGCTCACGCCCCCACAACCCTGTAAACTGCTGCTAGCTGCCCCGGATGGAAAATCTGATAGCTGATAATCACCCAATGTAGTAGAGTGATCCTATCAGTGAGGATCCAGGCCACATGCGGAATAAATATAGTGATCTAGAGTCCTAGTAAATGGCTAGGGTTTTCCCAGCTAAATGCCCCCAGCTGTACAGATGAATCTACAATAACCTTCGGTTTTATACTGGAATAGTGAATAATGATGAATGCAATAGATACAGTGACAAACCTGGATGGTTTATCTTGAAGGAGACTAGGGCAGATGTGTCATTGCCGAAATCCCATTAGCTGAAGACGTCGTCTCCAACCCCAACTGCTGTGGCCGCACGCTGTGCTGCTTCTCAAGAGCTCCAAAATAATAATAATCAAAAAGTGAAGTCTCCATTCACTTTATCCTTCTTTTATAACTTTCAACTGCCAAAACCCTAACTTTGAACTAATTAGGTCACTTTAACTTCTAATTTGCAGTTGACTTGCATGCATGCGCATGGAGACTTAAATGGGTGCATGCATCATTAAATAATGCTTAGATGTCATGCATGTTGGTGGCCTTTGGCTCCGGTGGCCCTCATTGACCTAATGGTGATATCATATTGATGCCCTAGATTTTCTGTAGATGGCATCAGTCTTCAGTTGATTCCCTCCCTGTCAGTAACCGTTCGAACCCACAGGAATCACATAGATTAGTGGTTTTGGTCCTCAATGCCTAATCAGATGAGGACATTACAGTCCTCCCTGCTTGAGATTGCTTGTCCTCAAGCAACTGCAAACTAGGATGCTGCAATACCTGTTCACCTTCCCATGTGGCATCCTCTGGAGGTAGTTCTTTCCATTGAACCAAGTATTCCTTAATCACTCGGTTCCTAAGTTTCCTTTCTCTAGTCTGTATGATCCGTTCAGGAATAAGTATCAGTAGTCCTTCATTATCTAAAGGAAGTAATTCTGTCGATGGAGCAATGTGTTGCCCAATGGTCTTTTTCAAGTTGGACACATGGAATACATTGTGGATTTTACTTTCTTGTGGTAGTTCTAGTTCATATGCCACCTCTCCCACCTTCCTGATTAATCTGTAGGGTTCATAGAAGCGAGGTTTTAACTTTTCCACCCCTTTCTTCTTAAGTGAAGACTGTATGTAAGGTTGGAGCCCTAAGTATACCAAATCTCCTACCTCAAAGCTTCGCTCAACCCTGTGTCTATTTGCATACAGCTTCTGCTAACTCTGGGCTGTCTGTAAGTTTTCCTTCAAGATTTTAAGAATATCCTGATTGTCCTATATCCAATCCTTTTCCTTAGGAGCCCTACTGTCTCCAAATGCTAAATTTGCATAGTCCAAGGCCTCGTAGCCATATAATGCCTTAAAAGGTGTCATCCTAATAGACATGTGATAGGTAGTATTGTAGCAGTACTCCCCTAAGCGTAGCCATTTAATCCAGGTTCGTTGTTGCCTGTTACGTACTTCCTCAGATATCCTTCAATCCACTTGTTGACCATTTCAGTTTGTCCATCGCTCTGGGGATGATAACTCGTGCTGGTAGCCAATTCGGTCCCCACTAATCTGAATAGTTCCTGCCAAAAGGCACCTGTGAATCTACTGTCCCAATCACTGACAATGGTCTTAGGTAACCCGTGTAACTTGAAGACCTCCCTAAAGAATAACTCAGCTACTTGAGCTACAGAGTAATCAATTGATATAGAGAAGAAATGTGTGAAATTGGTCAGTCTATCAACTACGACATATAAACAATCCCGCCCTTGGACCTTGGGCAATCCTGTAATAAAGTCCATGGAGACACTTTCCCACTTCTGTTGTGGAATTGGTAGTGGCTGAAGCAACCCTGCTGGATGAATGTTCTCAATCTTGTTCTGCTGACATATGCTACATTCCCATACATGCTACATAACCTCCCCTTTGAGGCCCTTCCATGAGAACCTCTCTTGGATCTGTCTGTAGGTCTTCAAGAAACCCTGATGTCCTGATAATGGAGAGTCATGTGCTGCATGTATGATCTTTTTCCTCAAAGTTGATTCTGGGATGAGGCATATCCTGTTCTTGTAATAGATGATGTCATCGACAATCCTGTACCTGTTATCGTGAATCTGTCCATCCAATAATTCACAAGCGAATTTATTTTTGGAGTATTCTATTAAGATAAGTGCCCTCCAATCTGTGGATATACTCATGAGAGATAGTGAGGTGGGTCGCCTGGATAATGCATCAGCTACTATATTATTCTTACCTTTTACATACTCGATCTCGAAATCGTAGGCTTGTACTTTGATGACCCATTTCTGTTGGCGCTCATTCAGTTCCTTTTGCTCCAATAAATACTTGAGGCTGTTATGATCTGTCTTGATTTTGAACTTACTACCAACCAGGTACTGTCTGAACTTCGTGAGAGCATGTAAGATGTATAGCATTTCTTTGTCACATATGGAGTAGTGGCACTTGTAGTTCTTCAGTTTTCGGCTCCCAAATGCAATAGGGTGATGATTTTGCATCAATACTGCTCCTAGCACTTCCCCTAAGGCATCACATTCTACTACAAATGGTTGTGAGAAGTCCGGTAATGCTAAAACTGGGAAAGAACTCATAATGACTTTCATCTCCTCGAAAGTTTTCCGTGCTAGTTCTGTCCAGGTGAATGCTCCCTTCTTTGTGAGATCTGTGAGGGGTGCAGAAAATTGGGAGAATCCCTTAACATACCTTCGGTAATAAGTGCAAAGACCTAAGAAGCCTCCCAATTCTGTGACAGTTTTTGGCGCAGGCCAATCTCTGATAGCTCGGATTTTCTCAATGTCAACCTTTACTCCTTTTTCACTGATTATGTGCCCTAGATACAGCATTTCCTTCATGCCAAATTCACACTAGGACATTTTCGCGTAAAGCGAGTGGTCTTCTAGAATGCTCAGTACTTCATCCAAATGTTTCAGATGTTCCTCCCATGTTTTGCTTTAAATCAAGATGTCATCAAAGAATACTAGCAAAAACTTACATAGCTGAACTCTGAAGGTATGGTTCATGCACGACTGAAAAGTGGCTGGAGCATTGGTAAGTCCAAAAGGCATGACCAAAAACTCATAGTGACCATAGTGGCCATAGTGACAACGAAAAGCTATTTTGGAGATGTCTTGGTCCCTTACTCGGATCTAATGGTACCCCGAGCAAAGATCAATCTTGGAAAAGTATTTGGTACCCCAAGCATTTAGAATTGCATGCATGCAAAAAGTAAAATACAAACCCTAAAAGTGACATGCAAACCCTAAAAGTTACATGCAAACCCTAAAAGCTATATAAGAAGGTTAGTCGAACCAAAAGGATATACATGATCATTATCATCTTTGAGTTTGGTTTTGAGAGCAGCAGTAGCAATAGTCGCCGCAGCAAGTTGCGGGTGGAGACGGGAGTCTTCAGCTAGCAAGTGTTTTCAACAATGAAATCTATCTTCCCTAATCAACTTCGGGATAGATCACTCAAATCTATCATCAACATCTCAAGCATTCATCATTCTTCAGAGCTTCAGCACACCCAGGAAGACAGGTTCACAGGGATCATGTTTCCACCGCTGGGGGCGGATTGGAGATTTAGGCAACAATTCGCAGAGGTCCAGAAACTACATATTTTCTCTGCATGCTTCCACCATCATCCCTAGAGGGGTCATATTATTATACTAGGAGATCATCGGGCCATCTGCTATTCATCTGCAAAAGTTACAAGCCGAAACTACTAGAAGCAAAGGCTCATCCTTTACAACCAAATCAATTCGCTAAGGGTCCTAGAGGGAGCAAACCTTCTGCATGTATCATCCAATCTCTTCAGATAGACCATACCACTAGTCCTAGAAAGAACTAGCATCATTGATCAAGTATTAAAGTTGTTCCAAGGATTTTTATATCAAAAGAAGGACAATTTATTGCTGCATGGGCATCACATCTGAGCTAGCATCACGCTTTTGGATATTTGGTGGATGCATGGCATGCATGTCTTTTGTATACGGAATAGTCTACACAGCTATAATTATTGATATCTTCCTCAAATTTAGCCGAGTTATATTTCCTATTTTAACTCTAGATCTACTATATTTAGGGCTTTTTGGCAGGGAACTTATTTTGCATGCAAATTCAATTATATCCCAAACACACCTAAAACACATAAACTGCATACATGTTATCAATACAAGGGTAGAATATCAATTGGGATATTACAAAGTCCAAGGAAAGTTGGAAAGTCAAGAATCTGAGATATGTCAACATCGACAACAGATGAAGGAACTCCAACAGAAATACCACAACATTAAAAAGGCACACAAGTTGGAAATTACAAATCATTAACAAGCAAGACTGAAGAACTATTTCGACTAAGAAACCATAACAAAACATTAGTTACAAAGATAAAGAAGTTGAAAAATAATTGAAAGGAAGAACACTCTAATGAAGAATTCGAACAAAAAATTCTAGAGAAGCAAGAAGAAAATCATTGCCTGAGAAATCTTAATCAAGAACTAGAAGAGCAAATCAAAGAGGACAAAAAAACGCGAGTAGAAAGGTTCAAAAAATTTTAGAGTAATGACAATCTATTAGAGTACAAATTACAACAAATCCAGAAGGAAGCTTCTAGACTCTCAAGAAAACACATTCATGCTAAGGAACAAGATGCCACTCCGGTAAAAAAACAAACAACAAAAACTCCTTATCGACATCTAAACTATAAAAATCATTTTTTTGACAAACAACATGGTAAAAACGAACATAAACAGAGGAGTTATGATTTCAGAAGAGAAACAACACAAAATGAACAAGCTTAGCAAAAAACGAGAAATTCCATCCAACAAAGCGATCAACAAACAACTCCAACGAAGATAGATCTCGGATGGAAAACTTCACGAACAATGCGGCATATTTTCTTGAGAATTCGTAACTCATATCGTTTTGTTTCGTCGAGTGTCACAATTATTAACACAAAGATCGAGCGATGTCATTACAAACAAGAAATCAGACGTAAGCATTGTCTTCACTAAGCTTTGAGGACAAAGCTTCCCTTAAGGGAAAGGCAATGTTATATAAAAATATACAACATAATGTGATATATAAATATATTAGTATTAATAATTAATAAACATAAATGATTAATTAATTAGAAAAAAAATAAAGAGATGCACTCTTTCGTTTGAAAAGGCACGATAAGGCTTATATAAGCTCTACCAATGTAATTGTAAATCATCATATCTTCTATTGTGAAAATATATATTCAATTACTTTATCCATTCATTGAGCATCTACGTTATTTGCACAGGTTATTCCGGTTAGAAACGATTTTTATCGTTTCACATGGAAACATGGTTGAGACATGTTTTAGTTAACCAGAGTGGTGGCAATCAAGTCTGGCGTCCAAGGCGAGTCAGCAAGGAGCCGTTTGAGTTGATTTAAGACTGGATTGAGATTGCACTTGAGTGAAGGTGCATTCATCAAAGGGAGGGCGCATTCCTTGTTGGCATGGTGTCTCCATTTGATACGACCTACATTCTTTGTGAGGGATGTCACATCAATCAGCACCAAACTCCCCAAACCTCTCTCAATCACTACCAATCTCTCCTAATGCGCCCTCTCCCTCTCTCAGTTAACTCATCCATGGGAAATGCACCCCCTTGGCTCACTTTTTCTATTTAAGCAAGCCTCTTGCTCTCATTTTCTCATGGTCAGAGGACCGAGACGCTGTTAAGTTTTTCCTATTGAAATTGTAATATCTATTCGAATAAAAGGCTTTGGAGGCAATCTATGGTGTATGGCATTGATGTTTGTGGATGTTTATGGTTTCTCTTATGAGATAAACCTGTATTAGTTTCATGTTGTTTCTTTTATCACTGAAGTCTAGTCCTTTGAAGGATTATTATTGATCAATAGGAAAGAGTGAGGCAAGTTTGTTTACTTAATTTACTCTTTATTCTCTTACACATAGTGATTTTAGAAGGTGCATGTTCTATTTGTTTATATTCATGTTTTCTAAACCCTATTGTAGGAAATACTAGATTTAATGTGTTGTGTGCAATATTGCTTAAGATTTGTAGGTGAGCTCGCTGGAAAGAATGGTTGATCTTGCTCGACTCTTCCATATCTTCAGGCTCTTTCGAAAGAACTTAGTCCCTCCGCTCTCCACCAACAAACTCCATTTCCCAAGCATTCCCAAGCTTCTAGCTTATTTCTTCTCTCTTTCCTTCATTCTCTTTTAAATTCTTTTTTGGTTACGATCTTGAATACTTAGTAAGTTAGTCTTCTTTGTTAGAATAACTATAGCTAATTTACTAAGTATCCTTTTCTTAACTAGATCTAGGAATTCAAGTTTATTTTTAATAGATCTAGTTCTTATTCAAGTACTTTGTTCTTTCATAGATTTATATCTTTCAAGTATTTGTAAAAATTTATGCTATTAACGTTGTATCTGGCAGATTAAGTGTCGCTTTGGTGGCTAGTTTCTACACTTCAAAAAATACGCAAGAGTAGATGCTGGCGAAATTTCAACAATATGGACCATCCAAGACTCCAACAACATCTTACCTTGATCCTATTTCATTATTTGAAACCTATAAGCCTTTGGATCCAAATTTATAAGGACCAAAGGCATCCACCCTGTTATCCACTAAAGTTGCACTTAGTGGATTTCCAGTGAGCCATTGAAGTCATGAACAAGTCGCTTGTTCATTATCAATGCTCAAAAGTGACATGGTTCATCAAGGCCATTTTTGGGCGCCTTTTTTAATAAAATGTATGTTCATACCCCTTGGGGACATTGTAATAAAGCATGCTAGAATGGTCAACTTTATAATAGACTTGGTTTTCCAAGTACTTAGACATTGAATTGCTATTCCAAGGTGTTTTTTCCCTTGTTAATTATGCAATGTTAAATAAGCAATGTATAATTTTCGAGTTCTTCACCGCTCCTCCAAAAAAGCTAGAATAGTTAATTGGGTGTCTGAGCCTTAGGAGGTTATTAAAGTCTATGGATCACTGTATATAAAAATGTTTAACACTTCTTGAGTCAATATGAACATCACACGAGGTCCCCCTTAGGTTTCTTTTTAGTTCCGACAAAAATCATTTTCCCGCAAACTTAGGCCATCTTTTAATTGTTTAAATGGAAAAATTCAAATTGTAATAAAGGCGTAGTCCGAAGTCTGTTTTTGACGTGGGGGTGCTCATTTTCACACTCATAGCGTCCTCGAAACCCACTTCTCCTATGTTTCGGGCGATCAAATTATCATTTAGAGCCGTATTTCTTAACAATGCGACAAAATGCCCAAAAAATGAAAAAAAAAGGAGCAAAAAAGTCAAACGTAATAAGTCAAAGGGATCATCTTGGAATGACATGGAAAGGGTGGCTAACTTGTCTCATGTGGTGGTCGAATTAATCTTAGGATAAAAGCATCACATTTGAGATAAGCTTGGAACCTGTGAATCAATTTTGGATGAAGACTACGCCCACCCTTCATCAACCCTCAAGTGTTGATCATGTGGCTTCATATTATTGGCATTGAGGTCTTGAAGTAAGGTGGCGAGCTCTTCTTAAGTTAAAGGCAACCTCATCCCTAACAATAAGCATGTGATTTTTTGTTGATTGGAAAGGTGGCAAATAGATTGAAGATGAGAGATGCGCCCCCGCTTGTGGGCCTCACGTTTTGCGTATGTGGCAAAGAGAGGATGGATTTGCATGGATTGAAGATGAGGGCACATCTCCTCAAATAGATGTGGCGCCTCCTTATGAAGATCACATCCAATCAATCCCACAAATGAATCGCCTCATCTCAAGTTAACTCGCTATCCTCTTCAAGTGAATAATGTGCCCCCCTGGGTTGTAAACTTTATTTAAGCAAGGTCCTTCTCCTCCATTGAGATGGATGTAAGGAACCTCTGCCCAGTGCCTATTGTAATGTTGTTGTTATTTTGATTAATAAAGTTGAAGACTTTGGAGTTCTACCTTGTGTCATCGGACGAATGCTTGTCTTATGAGGTAAATTTGTGAAGCTCTGATTTCCTTTGTTAAATTTGTTGATGGATCTAGCTTAAAGAGTTATTCTAAAACACATAGAGTAACCATTTATAGTTCTTAACCTGCTTGCTTGTGCTTTGTTTTTAAGAGATAGGAGGGTAGCCAACTATACTCAGTTGTATTGAGGCTCTTTTCTATTTCTTGTTTTCAAACATAGTAGATCTAATCTTTTTTTTGTGCAAGACTTTTCTCATAGTTCTATAGATCACGGATTCGAAGGAGGATTGGAACTCAGTTGTCTCTTCTCTTCTCTTTAGCATTTTTTTTAAAAGAGTTAATTCCATTGTTTGCAGGGTTGCCAAAGTTTCCACAAAAAGATCAAGTAATGGCTTGAAGTTTTGTTCCCATCTCTTCAAACTCAAACTCTCTTTCCTTTCTAGTTACTTTGTTCCAAAAGTGTTGATTAAGTAGATCTAGTTTTTTTAAAAGTCCTATTCATTCAAATCTACTTGTTTTAGCATGTTAGAATGGTTGGATCTAGAAGCACTTTCAAAGTTTCATTACTTTACTAGATCTAAGCTAGTTTTTGGTATTTACACTTAGCATTCTTTCCAAAAAAAATTGAAGTACAAAAAAACTAAAAAAAAATATTTTTAATTTGTTCATTCCACCATCTTTTAACTTTGTTTGCTTGTTGGTTTTGCAAGTTTAACAAAAGAATAGAGAGGCACGTTGGCGAATATTCACCAAAATTAAGCCATCTAGGGCTCCAAGCCTCTCCTTTCTTCATATTATCAATTTATGGCATTGTAAACCCTAGGATCCATAAGGACCAAGTGGTATAAGGAGCAAGTGGGATTATGGCTCCCACACCCCTCTTCCCGCATTTGGGGGAAGCTTGTATTTGCCTCATTTGTGTTATTTGCTTTAGAGTAGATTTTATTTCTTGCAAAATAAAAATAGATCAATCAATGTCTTTGCTTTAACTTCCTTTTATTTTTATATTTTGCAAAATTGAATACTAACCCAGCCTTGATTTCCCGAGTACAGACTTCAGGCCTGAAAGAGACTCTTGGTTGTAGTAATTAGAAAAATTGTCTTTCTCCATGTTTACTTTACTTTGAAAATTTACCCCTTGCTCTCCCGAGTACAGCCTTAAGGCCTAAAAGTGATTCTTGGGCTTTGTTAACCACCTAACAAACTAGGTGGGAAACCATGTACCTTGAAGATGATAAAGAAGTACCTGATAAAGTTTTTTCAAGCGAGGCAGCTCTTCTTCTTCTGTACCCCTACAGGGGATTTTGTAATGATATGCCAACATGAAAGTCTAGTTTTCAAATAACTTAGTTACCTAAGACTTTTTCATTAGGGAATTCCTTTCATCGAGTGTTTTTTCCCTTCGATAATAAAAAATCCTTTTTAGTGATTTTGATTCTCTGAGTTTTTCACTCAAAATACCTCCAAAGTGGTGAAAGGTGTTCTAATGATCAAGTCCAAGGGGTGAATAATGTTAAAGTTAGTGCAGCTGCGAGACCCATTCTCAGAGAATGGTTTCCTAGTCAGTTGACTAGGACAGAGTAAGACCCTAGAAGGTACCCTAGGGCCCCCAGTAGTCTCCTGGGGTTCTTGGTCTGGGACCAAGCAGGTTGATGCCATGGCAAAGCCCCTAGCATGTGGCTAGGGCCCCTATATGCCTCTAGGGTATTTTGGTCTGGGACCAAGGATGTGATGTCCAAGTAGAGCCTGCAGGTGGAGGCAGAGATATATTCTGGTATAGGACCAGGGACACGATGTCCAAGTAGGTACTGCAGGTAGTTGATCAATTTTCAGTGTGAGACTGAAACTCAGCTTAGTACTGAGAACCATTCTGCGAGAGAATGGAGGACCCGGTTAGGATCCAAAGATTGATCAACTTGATTCAATGTGAGACTGAAACTCAGCCTAAGGCTGAAATCCATTCATTAAGAATGGAATATAATGATGTCCCCTCTCCTAATCGTTTATTGCTAGGTTGATTCTCAAGGGACTAGCCACCCCTTGACGATGTCCCTAGTACCTAACCTTTAGGAGCAGTGTCAAGGACAAAAGGATTGTACCATCTATTTGGATCTTCCCCCTTATACAGTGATGACAAAATATATAAAACTATGTACCTTGAGAGAGAGAAAAGTTTTTGGTCTTGTTAGTCCTATATGATCTTGTGGTTGTTGACTTATGGTCCTATTACTCCTAGCACTCTTACGTGTGTGCACCTTTGATTATGATGACTCTGACTTTATGAAGTGTATTTACCTAATTGGTTATTAAAGACCTTTGGACCTAGTATTGTTATGGTTACCTTATGTTGGACCTTTAGTGTTTTTATTTTATGACTTTATTATAAATTATTAATAAAATCATTTATGATTTATTAATAATAAAAATAATAAAAAAATAAAAAACCTTTTACCTTTTTACCTTTTACCCCTTTTAACTTTTACCCTTTTAGACACTTTGACTTTCTATTTTTTTTGTTGGGGCCACTTTATGTTACCATACAATTATATGTGAACCATCTCTTGTTTATTTTTTGGACCATGCAAACAATATAAAATGAGCCCCGTACATTTACATTGGAAATACCTTAGCTTTTCGATTTATCCACATGAGCTCAGCGATTTTATTTTATTGGATCTCTACGGCCAGCTCTGCCTTTTTTTATTGTTTTGGATCGGCAATCCTTACCAGCTCTGCGATTTTCTTGATTGGGATCTTTACGGCAATATATACCAGCTCTACGTTTTTATTGTTTTGGATCGGCAATCCTTCCAGCTCTGCGATTTTCTTGATTGGGATCTTTACGGCAATATATACCAGCTCTACGTTTTTATTGTTTTGGATCGGCAATCCTTCCAGCTCTACGATTTTCTTGATTGGGATCTTTACGGCAATATATACCAGCTCTGCGTTTTTATTGTTTTGGATCGGCAATCCTTCCAGCTCTACGATTTTCTTGATTGGGATCTTTACGGCAATATATACCAGCTCTGCGTTTTTATTGTTTTGGATCGGCAATCCTTCCAGCTCTACGATTTTCTTGATTGGGATCTTTACGGCAATATATACCAGCTCTGCATTTTTATTGTTTTGGATCGGCAATCCTTCCAGCTCTGTGATTTTCTTGATTGGGATCTTTACGGCAATATATACCAGCGCTGTGATTTTATTGTTTTGGATCGGCAATCCTTACCAGCTCTGCAATATTCTTGATTGGGATCTTTACGGCAATATATACCAGCTCTACGATTTGATTTTACTGCTGTCCATGGCTGAGTCTTTCTGTTTGATCCACCCTGACTGGTTTCTGGAATTTGTTCACTGTGAATCTCTTGATAGAGTGCTTGACTACAAATCTTTCACTCTGAGTGCATCTGTGTGATTCTTCTTGACTGCACTGCTAATTCGATTGAAGAAACTAAGGTCTATTTACTCCCTCTCTCTCTCAAGGTACGTATATGGTTCAACCAATTTGACTTGTCCTTTCAGTAACAAGATCAAACTCAGATGTAACTGAGTATAAGGCAAATCCAACAATGGTTAATATTCTTTATCTTCTTGAGAATTAGTTTTCTGCACATGTTATTTATTTTTCTGTACATGACAATTAATGAAACATTTCAATGATCAACTTTAACGCAGTAGAGCGTTAAGTTAACGCAGTGACCAGCAGAGCGTTAAAGTTGAAAGAAATGAAACTTATGTTGTTACGTTTTATTACAGTTTGAATTTTATCTCAGTTCTTTATTTGTTCATGCATTGAATTTTATTACTGATACTAAAACTCATCTAACCTGCAAAAACTAAGAAATAAGGCCTAGGAATGTTCTATGTAACCATGTTAGACACTACCTAGAGTGTTGTGGAATTTCATTCAGTTTTGCCTACGATTTTTTTTATTTTTGGTGATTAAAAATTGTCCCTTAACATAAAAATGTTGTAATGAAAAGAGGGTTAATTGGCACCCAATGCCCACAAATAGGGGTATGGGTAATCAAAATCAATGGCATGAGTCCCCCTACACCCTTGGGAAAAGTTTGAAGTCATTCGAACAAGTCTTTCTAGGGTTTTAGACACATTTGTCTAAGTTAGTCAAGGAAATCAAGAAAATTGGCAATAAATTAGAATGGCAAATTTTTGGAAAGTGCCTGAAGTCACTTAGAGAGTGGAAAAATTGTTTCTTAAAATTAAGTTATGTTCCTAAGGTGACATTAGAGGCAAAAATCCGCCCCCCCATGCAAGTGTATGACAAGTTTGAAGTTGCCTCCCTAGCAGGGGCACGCTCCCTCTTCATGGAAATTGAGATAATTAAAAATAAGTCAAGTAAGGTGTCCCACTTTGGTGGTCCCCCTCCCTTTGGGCCTAGAATGAAGATTAAAAATATTAAAGGGGGGTTTTCCCCAATTTCTATTTGGATTCTCACCCTAGAAAGTGTCCCCAAGAGAAGTGCACCCCCCACTTCGAGCCCCCACTCTCTCATTTTGACAAGTGGCTTTCATGCACGTGGGCTCTCTCCTCACCCATTTTTTATTTAAGGAGGCTTGCCCTCCTCATTTGGGTTACACATTTTTGGATTCTCTTGCTCATTCTCTTCTTTCTTTCTCTCATTCTCTCCCATTTGTGGGCCATCGTAATTTTCATCCATTTGGCTTAGCTAATTGAAATCTTTGGAGGAATCTTGTGTCTCATTGTGTTCTTGGATGATTTGCTTCATTGCTCAAGTAGCTACTCAAGTTTGGGAGGCCAAGGAAGCAAACTTCTTTGTTGTGGTAAGGTTTATGGTAATTTATTTGCCATAGATTATGTGAGTATTCGTTTTTGTAGTAAAGAATTTCATACATTTTCTTTGTTGAAGTTTATGATCTTGTAAGTTGCAGGTTATTTGGATTGAAGAGTGGGATTCCTTGGTTGGATGCCCCATTTTTCAAATCTTGAAGAGCAAAGGGCAAAATTTCTCCTTCTCACATATAAATTTTTGAATATTGATTTTAGTTTGTTAAATGTTTTAAAGTTGATTTAGCCTCTCATATACTCAAGTTTATTTGAAATTATTTACTTTGCAATTTTGTAGAAATTTTGCATATATTTTCCACTAACATTTGAATTTCCCAAAGTAATTTTGGGCATATCTCTAATTTTCAGTTTGTTGAATTAAGCAGGTTGGTGATAAAACAAGGTGACACTCTACCAAATTTCAGTTGTAGAAGGGTGCAAAGGCTACCATAAACGAAGGGTTTCAAGGTCATCACCAAGAACGGGTGAAAATATTCTTTTTCTACCTATTTGCTCTCTTTCTTTTTCGCTGAAATTTCAGTCACTGTAACAAGTCCAAGAGTGTTTCTTGGACTTGATTGTATGTTGCATTTTAATTTCATTTGTTTTCCATCCATCGCTTGCAACGGAAGTTGGGCTTTCCCACCCTTGCATAAGCAATTGTTGATTGGTTTGGGGTTAGTTTAGTTTGTATTTCTTTTTTCAAATTTTATTTCCCCACATCTTGCAAGTGATTCAGCTTTGCCATCCTTGCAAAATCATGTCAGCTTGTATTTTAATTTCTTTTATTTTCATAATACCCACACCTTGCATGTGAGTTGGCTTTGCCACCCTTGGAATATCATGTTGGCTTGTATCGTTCATAGTTGTTAATCATTTGTTTTGTTTAGAGTAAAATAAACCTTGCATCGCTTTGGCCTCGTATTCACTCCCCTTGTCGATTCGTCCGATCCTGGGTGACAAGAAAGGGCGAGAGATTGAATTGGTTAGATTACTAGGAACTTTAGCCATTTATTGCAATATTGAGAAAATAAGGACTCATTGTAGAGATAGAGGGGTAGAGGTTGTTGGGAGCCTCGTGGCACTTAGTGTCCCCCTGTTTAGCACCCTACTTGTCCTTAGGACTGATTTGTGGAGCTAGGAGGGAGTTTTGTGCTCTCTTGTTGACCACCCAATAGTTTCTCTCAATTGAGGGATAAGGGTTAGAGGTAAACACACTGGTTAGCTTTACTTTTCTTGTACAAACATTAATCCCCTAAGCTAAAGGGGTAAAATAAACTAAAATCTACAGGAACACTTGCAAAACATCGCATCCTTTAATTTCATTTACTTTCATAGTCCTCTTTATTATTTGGTTCAATCTCTTACAAGCATATTTCGTACATATTGGTCCATTTGCTTAAAGTATTTTACATGAGTTAAATGTGGTTATTTAAATATCGTGGTGAATGAATAGTTTAGTCTAATTTGTATAGTTTGGAAAATTGTGTTGTATCCTCTATTAAGTTTGTGACTCCATAACCCAAACTAAGTAGGCATTGGTTATCTTTCTCTTGCAATTGTATTCGGTTCATGTACAAAGAAGGATTTGCTTGTCATTCTATTATTGCACACTTCCACAGTTGCTTGCCATTCAACTAGTGGAACATTAATAATTTGCAGCTCCTAATTAAACTCTACAAAGAAACTTAGTAAGTAGAGACTACCCCCCTTGACCTTTTGGCAGTTGGGGTCTAAATGGAGGAATTAGGAATCGAGGTGACACTGGGTTCTAAACTCGTAGTTGCACTCAAGAACACACCTAGTAGTTGGAAGACTTATCTGTGGTGAGGTGTGTTTTAGGCGACAACAGGATTAACAATTAAAAAGACTTGTTCATTTTTTTTTAAATTACAAGGCTTCGTTGTGTATACTTTGCACCTCTGCAGTTCGACCGAACAGTTGGATGCATCAAAAGAAATGGGAGTGACTAGTTTAAGTAGGTTCACACCCTAATAAATCTCCTAAGGCGAAAATCCAATGCCTCGATTCAATCTCTTTTAGGGAAATTTCATAAAGGAAGCAAGAACCAATGGATAGTGACTTCGGGATACTGTCTGGCTACACCCTTGATTGGTGTAGTGTTGGACACATCCTAGAGACTTCGATCCAGCCCACATTTCTTCGCATGCAGCCACATGATAAAGTTTTTGGACACATTCCTTGTACCGTTAGGTATAACTGGAGTTCCCTTCCCTCTTTAATTCGCTCATCTAATCCACATTTAATTTAAAAAGAACTAATATACACTGCAAAACGTCTACAATTTCAGCAGCACGCACTTTGTTGACTCCATTATTGGCACTGGACATTTTATAACTACATTTAATTATTTCATGTTGTGAATGTCATTTTAATCTCATGTTATTGAATTTGATCTTTAATATTGCAATATGTTGTTCGATGCAATTTTATATTTTTTTTTTAAATCCAAAAAACAATCACATCCATCATTAACACTTAATAAAAATTTGAAAAGCCTTAGCAACTCTTTCATAGGGACCAACCCTTTGGCTTCGTTAGGAATTTTCCTAAACAAAGGAGTCAAGATCAGGTGACAGCACCTGGCTCGAGACTTGCCCCCCCCGGGACACACCGAGGAGCTTGAATATTTTTGTTGTGTTTTCCCAAAATGCGTGTAAGGAAACAACACACCCTTTAAGAGTTGTAAAAAAAAAAAGTAATAAAAGAGACAAGTGGGATGCCAAGCACCCGCACCACAACCCCCCAAGGGGGAATCCGTGTCGTCTCCCTTTCATGGTGTGATTAATAGTTTGGTTGCTTTTCCTTCTTAGTTTAGTTATTTTCCTTTTTTTGCAAATAAATACTAACCTCTACACTTTCCTGAAGTACAAGTGTCATTTAGGTGGAATTTTGGAAAAGAGAATTGTAGATAGATTAATTAGAAAACATTTTCTTTTCTTGCATTTGCTTTATGATATTTCTTTATCTACAAATAAAATGAATCCAACTGGACGTTCATGAAGTACCTGAAAAGAGCTTGCTCGAGTACAGGAAAAGAGATTCTCAGTCTTTACGTAACTTCACCACTAAATTAAAACTTTTGAAAACAACCAGGGTTCTTTTCCTCATACACTCTGAACCTTTGCGGCTTGTCCAATCAATTGGTCATACCAAAAAGGGATTGGAGTGGTTAGTAATTAGCTTTGACGAAAATCCAACATCTTCGACATCGTACCAATGGTGGGAAAAGTCGTTAAGTGAAGCATGAACCACTAAACAATGACCATGGGGATCCATCAGGATACACCCGCGTTTGGTGTAGTGTTGGACACACCCCTATGACTCCATTCTAGCCCACATTTCACAGGAAGAACCACATCTCGTAAATCTGGACCCATTCCACATACTCTCAGGTATATCGAAATTTCACTTCCCTTTTAATCCACTCACTTAACAAATAATAAAATATACCAAAAGGCACAACAAAACATTTACATTTACATTAATTTACCATTTGGCACTAGCCTTTTATTTGCTATCTTGCTTTATGAGTAATGATGATAATGATCAATGTCATATGTTGTTGATATTAATGCTTTAATATTGTTGTTGTGGTAAAACAAATTCATTTAACTCCTGGATTAAATTTTATGTTTTCTTTCATAGATTAGAAACCTTAGATTTTCTTCTTTTATAAGGACCAGTGCCCTTTGGCTTCTCTAGGAGTAAGCCTAGACAGAGGAGTCGAGTATCAGGTGACAACACTTGACTCTGGCTTGCCCGCAAGATCGCAGCTAGTGGCTTGAACATTTTTGCCATGTCACCCGAGGTGCAAATTAGGCGGCAACAATGCCAAATCGAAGACAAAAGAGTAAAAATACTGCAAGGAAAATAAAGTCAAATGATCAATGTGAGTTATGCCCCCTTGCAAAATCCATGATCCTTATGTCCCAGCTTATCCTAGCTAAATCCAAAGAAAGGGAAAGTGTAATTCAAGAAGAAAGAATTCCCTTCCAAGACAAACATGTAAAAGATAAAACTTAAAAATTATTAACCCCTAGCTCTTGAAAGCGAAGGGGCAAACTTAGAATTTAGACAACTTCCCGTGATAGCTAACTCATGAATCCCTTTCCCTAACATTTCAGTTAAATTCTCCTTTCATTTCATTACATTTACCTCATTACCCTCAACTTGCTTAGAAATTTGGGAAGTTCACTTAAGCTTAAGGGTGTCCGTGTAACATAGAAATATTGATCAATTATGGTTGCATCATGGAAGCTCTAAGGTCATTGGGATAATTAATTAATGAGTTATTAGAAAAGTGCACATAATAGCCTAATGTTTGCATATAATTAAGTTGTTTTCCTAAGTCACCTTAGAATGCCGAACACTTGGTTGTTGTTCACATTATTCATGTCTCTTCTCCTTGGTGGACTGCCCCCTTTCTTCATGCATGCATGGGACCTTCAAGAGGCATATTCTTCATCATGTCAGAAGGCCAACCCTCTTGGACCACTTGGTTGAGTTGTCATGAGCTTTGACCACCTTATTGATGAGTTGGTTGGACATTTGAATTTCGGACCATTATTCTCTCATGTTGGACCTCGGCACAAGATTTGAGGAGTGGGTTAGAGGAGTGCTCCAGTATTTGAGGGATATTCATCATGCTTGGACCATTTCTAGAGGGTGCAAATGTCATCTTTGGACCATTCCATGCCACACATGCCACCTTTGGCTGATTTTGTTAGAGCTTTCGTCCTTTGAGGAGATCGCAGGTGTCCCTTTTTTTACTCTTTGGGCCATTGGACCATTGTATTGATGATGACAAGTTGTTCTTTTGACTTGTCCAGGATATGGATAAGGTTGTTACCTTCTTAATTGGATTTTAAACCAGTTATTATTGTTTTGACTAGCTCTACTTGGGCACCTTTTTTAGGAGGTTATTGGTACATGTGTTCTCATTTCTCTCCTATTTTAGTGGTGCACCCCCTTCTTTTGACTTGAAGCCCTCCTCTATGATGCAAAACGCTCATCCCAAGTGGGGCACTCTCCAAACAAGTGGTTCCTCCATGTGGCCATCATAAAGGGCATCCACCAATCAAGGAAGGGAACTCCAACACCTACGGGAAGAACACCAAGCCCGCACCATCCAGAGCTCAAGCATCCACTGAGCAAGCAATCTCAACTTTGCATACCCATCATGGACCATCTTTCATGCTGCAATCCATCTTGGACCATCCTAGGGCTGCTCATACACCATGTACCCCAAATCTCATGAAGCACCCCCAAAACGGGTGAAACACTTTCGGTGCAACCCTAAAATCTAACAGATCAGTCCCAGCTCAGCACCCAGGGCCAACAGACCATCCAATTCCCACTGTAGGGCTGGTTTTCAGTACCTTGGTCTACACAGTTGTAATAATGGTAGTCTCAATTTGAGTCCTCTCTTCACCTTATTCCAATACTAGATACACTAATTAAAACAACACTGACATAAAGGTGCAATGGAAACCTAACCTTCTAAAGACTCATTCAGTAGGTTTTCTGATGGGTCTCTATTCAAACTCATTGAATGGAACAGAAAGATAGCATACATAATATTTTAGGAAGGAATTTTGCCAAGCATTGGAGTCCTATGATTAAAACATGATACTAAAGTTTGGGGATTGTGATCATATATCATTACACTATAAAAAAACATTTTCACCTCTTCAAAATGGTCACAAAATCTTTCAGTCATTTATGGATATGTTATACAAAAAACAGAAATCAATGAAGGAGACATAAGATATGAAACCACCTATGACCTTTGTCCATGAATGTTGAAAGCAACAAATCTAAAAATATGTATGAATGCTCCATCATGCCTGCCCCCAAAAAAGATACACCCTTCTTGAAAGCTGCTTAGTTGTTTATGGAAAAATAAAAAAGATGGTATTTAAAGACAATAAAACTTCGAGACAACCCAATTTTTTAAAAGCAAAATAGAGCTTATGAAAATATTGTTCTTTCTTTTGCTTTCAATTTTGGTAAAATCAACAAGAAAGACATTTTTTTCTTCTTTCTTTTCCTACCAAGATATTCAGAAATGCCTTTGGAGAAAATTGAAGGACAAGTGTTGTTTGACCTGCTATTTGACAGAGTAAGATATATGGAACAGTCTTTTCGAATTTGGCATAATATCTCTTCTTCCAACGTCCCCAACCAGTAGAATGTATCTCCATTGTTTGAGTCACAAAAGAACTCTGAGTTCCTTTTGCTTGCCCCGGACTTGCCCTCCTGATTTCCCAAACAGTAGCTACAAAAAGAAATTAAATTTCAAATAACCATTTGTAAGAGAAAGAACAGAGATGCTTACTCTGACACGCTGTAGTAACTTAGATCTCAGGATTCACTACATTTACATCCATCCTTGAAATCTCAACCAAACAATGTCAATGAAATAAACAACATAAACCACTTCCAAAAAATTGATATATGATAATAACTTAGTAATCAAATAAAATCGATGATTCTGTTTTCCATAATTCTCAACAACATGCATCTTTCTGAACCTAACATCTGGAGTTCACCCATTCATGCAGCTCTTATTTGTAACGTAGTAAACATTCAGGACTTATGCGCAGAGATGGAACTCCTTCGACAGATTAATGCAAAACAAGAAGCAACAAGGTTGAATATTCATCTTATATTCTCATATACTGCTTCATATTGGAGAATAACTCATGAGAAGTTTAAAGATGACAAAACCAAGAATCAACATTACTAATTACAGAGTTGTACCTTTTGCTGCAATGACCAAAATATGCATATGAGAAAATTGTCTTTATGGGATTTGAAACCCCATCCACTAGACTGGACAAAATATTCCAAGAGATCAATTCCTTCTCAAATAAAAACTTAAAATTCATTCTCTCAATACTTGCAGACTTGTATAGGTTGGAAATATCTAGCTTTCATCATATTTGAAGGCTTTTTTCCAATAATACTCAAAGCAGTGTGTCAAAGACTAAGTTGCACGAAACGGCGAAACGGGGACGCGTTGGAAACGTGACCCCCCAAAATTTAGGAAACGGGGAAACGCGATATATATATATATATATATATATATATATATATATATTAATATTATAATTATTTACAGATTAAATTCAACATCACATTTAACATTTTTACTCATAATTTCATAAGNCCAATCTGCAAAACAAAATGGCACCACCGTGACCACACTGTCAATATTCAGCAACCCAACTAGCTACCAACACCGTGTCCACTTCTTGAGCCTCCACCGTGACCTTTGCACCACCACCATGAGCTGGAAATGGAGGCGTGGGCTGCCAAAGAGCCGTGAGGATGAGTCGTCCTGCCCAAGATAATGTATACACTAAATCCAAAGATCCTTGATGATAAACCGTAAGCCTTGAGCTATGCCAATGCACCGTTAGTTATGCCAATGGACCGTGAGCTGCCAATGAGCATTGGGGATAAGCCGTGATGGCAAAAAGGAGGCATGGGTGTTATTTTATAACAAACCCAAGGCATAAAGAACATTCCGGAAGCCTCTAAAACCGTAGCCGGAAAAGGCAAAAACCCAAAAAAATAAAAAAACAAGTGTTTTAGGCAGACTGTGGAAGGAAACGCGGGATTTTAGTGAAATTTGATTTGGAAACAGGTTTCCGAATTAAGGAAACGAGTTTCCGAATTAAGGAAACGAGTTTCCAACACGCAAAACAGTCCCCATCAATTGGAAACGGGTTTCCCTGACGTACAATACGAGTTTCCGAGTTTCCGTCAGGAAACGTGGGGTGGAGCCAAGTTTCCTGCAACATAGGTCAAAGATATCAAACTTATGCCATATTCTGAAGTCATTCTATTGAGCTGTCGTATTGATTCAGTGCTCATGATCTGCTGATCTCATGAGTGTAAAAATGGGATATTAATTAATTCTTTGGAATATGATTGTTCCCTATTTTATTAAGAAAGTTGATAATAAAATATCATGGAAAACTCTTCTTTAATTTAATGTTTGAGATATTATCAATGTTGCAAGATTTGCCAATTAAACCATGATCATCCATCAAATGAATACTTGGCTAGAGACAAATGCCACTTTTTGAAAAAAATGCCCGACTTACGAGCTTTTGGATAAATGCAAAAGTCAAGCAAGTCATTCCTAAGTTTTTAAGGAAAATCAGAATGCAAGAGAAACTCGATCTATAAAAACCAATATTGGGGGTCTTTTTGGCCTACTCCACCCGCTTCACATTCCAAACCAGAAGTGGAAGCAAATCTCCATGGATTTCATCGAAGGGTTTCCCTTTTCTGAAGGAAAGGAAAAAATCTCCGTAGTAGTGGAATGATTAACGAAATATGCACATTTTGTGGGTATTAATAAGACTAACTCCGCTAAACAAGTCGTTAAAGTATTCTGTAATGACAAAGATGCCAACTTCACAAGCAATTTCTGGAAGGAATTCTGCAAACAAATTGGGATCACTCTTAGGATGAGCTCAGACTATCATCTCCAAACAGATGAACAAACGTAAGTTGTTAACAAATGTTTGGAAGCCTATCTTCGTAGATTCATCACTGACAAGCAGAACAAATCGTTACAGTGATTACATCTTGCAGAATGGTAGTATAACTCCACCTATCATACGCCAGCCAAAATGACACCTTTTCAAGCATTGTATGATTATGCGCCGCCCAGATGGAAAGAATTTGTTCAAGGTGATGCAAAAGTACCTGCAGTAAAAAGTCAACTCAAAGAAAATCAGAGAATAATTCAAGTACTCAAGGATAATTTAACCATGGCAGAAATCATTTGAAGCAGCAAGTATATCAACATACAACAGAAAGAGAGTTTGAAGTAGCAGATTGGGAATTTGTAAGACTTCAACTATACAAGCAATTGTCACTTAAGCAACAAGGAAAGAAAAAATTAGCCCCCAAGTTTTACGGACCATATCAAACTATCCAAAAGATCAACCCAGTAGCAAATGAATTGAAGTTCACAACTTTTTTCATGTTTCGAATCTTAAAAAATTATTGGGTCAACATCAATCTGCTCAGATGACCATTCCTACCTTGGACAACAAAGGGAAACTTGTATTAGAACCAGAAGCCATCATCAACATCAGAGAAACAAGACTACGTTCTCGCATCATTAAATAATACCTTATTAAGTGGAAGAATTGTCCAGAAGAAGACGCCTCATGGGAAACAGAGAAGTTCCTTCAACAATATCCATCATTACCTTGCTTTGAGGACAAAGCATTTTAAAAGGAGAGGACAATGTTATACATAAAAACAATTATATAAAAACTTAAATAATAAATGTAAATATATATATATAAAGAAAACAATTAATCTAACTCAAAACAATAATACAATAAACAATAATAATAAATATAATTAATAAGAGACATGACTTTATGAAAAGTCATGACATGAATCTCGTCAAAGACATTAAAAGCGGGATTTTCGAATGTAAAAGACATACCAGACAATTTTTTAATAAATACATTTATTTTTATTTTTCGAGTTCTTATGTTGTTCCAAGTGCACCTTACTTATATGGGCCCATAATCCAGCTTGGGAGGATTCCCAACTTTGAGTTGTGTATAAATAAACAACTCATTCTTCACTTGTAAATCATCTTGTGTGATTTTGGGATCATTATTTAGCCAACATGCATTGTTCTATTATACCAGTGATTAAGCTTACAAGCACTACATCTTTGGCATTCTCAATTTCTATGGTTTTGTTTCTCTCTCTAGTGATCTTATGGACAGCTCTAGCACACAGATTTAGTGTTGTTTTCTCTTTTACTCTTGCAAGTTTTTGAGTCGATTGTTTGGGTCCATTCAATCCCCTCATTCTCTTGTGATCTTAACAAGTTAGAGTTTGTATCAGACTCTGCAACAACTAAGGAAAAATTGGATAATACAAAATATTAAAAAGCATGTATTTTCAATGAGAAAAAATCCAGAAAAACTCAGACTTGCGAAAGACTTGGTTGACCCGCAAATACTCACAAGTCAAACTTGTAGCCACTGAATTGGACTCACTAGTTGACGAATCCAAGTCAAACCTAGCAAGTTTGTAACATTGAGTGCAATATACCTGTTATCATTCAAACTGTAGCTGCCACTAACGGTATCCTATTCAGGACAGTAGAGGTGAGGAGCTAACTAAGTGACACCACAAGGGCCTTGTCTATTACTGATATATGGTAGTTGTCACACCGGACGAGCTCTTGTCACTTTAGATCAAGCTAGAAGCAAGATCAAGGGGGAGACCCTAGTCATCCAATGAAGGCCAACAAACCACAAACAAGACACACAAGCCAAGTATACCAAGATGAAATGAAGGTGCCTTTAAAGATGGAAACCCTAGATATATGAGATAACAACGGGATCAAAAGGTTAAGCTTAGGTTGGGAGGCTTTAGGTGATGTATGATGTTCCACCATAAAAATAAATCCCAATAGAAAAAGTTCAAGTTAGATCTAGAGAGATCAAGTGCCTAAAAGAAATGCACAAATCGTGTCACCTAGGGTTTTAGCAATGAAAGAGAAGATGACCACAAATGAGGGTTTAAATTGGTAAAGACACTTGAGATTTGTTACTTGATGAGATATTTGACGATTAGACAAAATTCAAGCAACACCCAACTGATAGATCTGGAAAAAAACAATATTCCAAGGAGGGTGAATTGCCTAAAGGAAACCAATACTAATCTATGGGTAAATGGAGTCGGTTTTGGCCCAAACTTGGTTCCTAGAGGTTTTCAATGATTTTAGAGTTGGGTTTTGATTTATAAAGCCAAAAGATCGTCGAATCTATCAGATCTACAAAACTAGGGTTTTAACTTTTAGATCTAAATGACAAATGGAATAGAAATATGGAAATCAATACTAACCTTGTAGATATTACCTGGAATTACTTGCAACCACCAAGCCAATTGATGATCCTTTCACCTACTTAAAATTCTGAGTGAGACCAAGATAAAACGTGTAGATCCAAGGAGGAAATGCACCCTCTTCACCTGCAAATTCAAACAACAATTAGATTTAATCCACAAATGAAAGAGGAACTATGCAAGACATCTAAAAGAAAATAACCCAATGGATGAAATCACAATTGGTCACTCCTTGAAAGATGAGCAATTTGCCTAAGAAGAGATGGAGAAACCCTTACAACTGCCCCTCCAAACAAGTCACACCCTGCAAAAGATCAATTCGTCCTCCACAAGAACAATGTTGAAATCACATAAGATCCACTAAGATGTCTAAGCAAGAGGCATTACAATCATGTGCAAAAACACTGATCAAAGCATTCCAAGAGATCTACAAAAATTTTCCTTATTCCAATATTTTCCAAAGCCAA
Organism: Pseudotsuga menziesii; assembly: GCA_001517045.1. Classification (NCBI taxonomy): domain Eukaryota; kingdom Viridiplantae; phylum Streptophyta; class Pinopsida; order Pinales; family Pinaceae; genus Pseudotsuga; species Pseudotsuga menziesii. Next base: position 213,264 of record LPNX010535535.1, read on the forward strand.
AAGTCCTTTCCAAAATGGTGAGAGATGGTATAAATCATAGTTACATATATCGCGAGTCATCCCCCTTAGCGATATATCGCCACTAAAAAATCGCGATATTTTCAACATTTTGAATATATCGCGATATATTCAATATGTCGCGATATATTGGGAATATATCGGGATATTTTGGAAAATATCGCCCTGCTATAAAAATTTGCATGAAATTTGAAAATAAAAATTGCATGAAATTTGAAAAACAAATTCATGGGTTAAGTTTTTGGCAGTGTGATTAAAACTAAATATATTAAATTCTTAAAGTAATAAATGGTAGTATTAAATTCTTAAAGTAAAAGTGACATTCTCCTTTACTTTCATTTTCTATCCTTTTACTTAAATTTTTAACATTGCCATTAATTGTTTCAGGATGTTTGAGAGTGATTCCAACCTCATCGAACTTCATATGCAAAAAGTAGAATTTTAGATCCCATTTAGAATTCAAGAGACTTGATAGTTTTCAGGATTTCAAGATTTCAACAATTCCACTGGATTTGATCAAGTATGAGGGTATGGGATTGGCATTTAATCAAGCACATCAACCCATCCATGTACCTTGATGTTGGTGGCATTGACTATTGAAATCTTTTATCATGACCTTAATAAAAATGTACCCTTCACTAATCAAACATGGGAAGTTCCATCAAAATTGTAGAGGAGTTAGACCTTCCACCATAGCTTAAGTAGTTGGAGCTTCCAATTTGATGCCTAACTCATCCAAAGCACCTACAGGACCCCCTACTGCTTCCAGAGGAAGAGTGGTGCTCCTTGCCTATAAAAGGGGTAGAGGGGATCGATGATTCCTACTATTTATTATTGTATTATGTAGTATCTAGATGCCTCATGAGTTATGATGATTAATTTCTTGAGAGACATTTATTTTGATCATGTGATGTGATTTTCTATCATTCCATCAAGAACATATTTCAATATTTTCAGGTTATAAATTTATAGTCGATATGTGATCATGATCCACCATTTGACATCTTATGCATCTTATATATTAGTTGTATTTTCATATTTATGTAGCAATGTGTTTATTTGATGTTGTTGTTGCTTTAGATGTTAAAAAAATTGAAAAATTTTGTTATTTTTGTATTTTTTTTATGCTTTGCAACATTTGCCGATATTTTCCGATATTTTCGCTATTGTTCCCGATAAGTTACATTACGGACCCTCGGCGATATATTCGCCGACACGATATATGTAACTATGGTATAAATAGATCCTCACAATCCAACACCCTAAACCCCAAAAGCATGAAGGGCTAGGATCAAAAGATAATATATCAAGATCAACAGCTAACAAATGTCGGATACAATACACATGGATCACTCTAAAAGGAGGGGGCACACTCCCTCAATGGCGCCCTAGGGGGACGTAAGACACAACATATGACTAGTTACATCAATATAACATCATGGTGGGGGTAGGAGGTATGACCGAGAAATATGGAGTTTTCCAGAAGATATAAGAGATAGCCCCAGGACATTTTGTTGGAACAGATATTGGAAATCCTCAAGCGAAGATAAGAGGAGTTGGAATTGTGAAATTCCAACTAGATCTGGGAAAGATTCTTGAAGTAAACAAGGTACTGTTTGTTCCAGGTATGAAAGTAAGAAGACTTTCTGTATCATCATTCGAGAATGATGAATATGGATTTTGCATCAAATCAGGCCATGCATCTCTATATCAAGTAAGGAACCCAGTTGATACCACAATATTACTTGGGAATAGAAGAGAGACTTTATTTTCTGCATGGAGGTGATATTTCCAGGTTTAGGTGGATGGCTATTTGAGTCAGAAACTAAAGGTGAGACCTTCAATTGAGGAGAGCAATACTGGCAAGAGAGTCAGCCAGTATTAAGGTTGTGAGTAGATGGAGGGATTTAGAGAGGATTCCCTTCACAGTTCTCAGTTTAGAGTTGTTTTCCGACATGGACCTCCAAGTCACATTCCAGAGCGAGAAGGAGTTGTCTCAGAGGACAGAGACCCAGGTGGTGGAGGTACAGGCATCGTCATAAGGACCTCCCTTGTTAAGAGGGAGTGTTAGTTTTTTCCTAAGTTACTTGGATTCGGATCAGGATCCGGATACGGATTCGCTAGATTTTTAAGAACACAGGGTCCAGATAAGGCAGGGAAACAACAAGTACAAACAATATAAAAATATTTTTATAATAAATAGAAAAATAGAATGAAGAAACAAAAGTATTTAGGAAACACAAGAGTAGAACTATAATTATTGCCAAAAAAGAGAGTTCATATACCATAACTGATAATTTGATAAGTTGTGATATTGATAATTTAAGAAACCATTTCAGCATGAACTTGAAGTAGGTCATAATAGTGTTTTTGTGAGCCACATCCACATGTCCCTATCAGCAGGGAATGAAGTGGTTTTCTTGAACGTTATGGCAAGACTACAGAACAGTGTAGGTGAAGTGAGCAACAACATAGTACATAAAGATAGATCAACCCTTGCAACAGACCTTGACCATAAAGATATGTCAAATAAAAACGTTGAGAGCAAGCCTTGATATTGATATATCAGAGTTCAAGAGCATATCTTGACATAAGAATAGATCAGACCTTGAGCAGGAATGGGGTTTACACTTTTAGCCATTAGGTGTTTAGAGTTTTTTAAGTTTTTCATTAAAAACTAATTTTTTGGGGGCATCAATGGGTCATAGAGGCACTAGAAGTTGCAGGATCCATTTGAAAATTTCAGGAATTGTTTGATTTTTCACAGGATCCATTTGAAAATTTTAGGAATTGTTTGATTTTTCATAGGATCTGTTTAAAATTTTCAAGATTTTCTTATTTTTCATAGGATCCATTTCATGGGGATACGTTTTCTTCTGCAAGGGATCCATTTCGATGGTGAATCTGAGGCGAATCTGATCTGGGGACGTATCGGATCCTACACATTAGAGTGGTGGATCCGGTAACATAGGTTTTCTGTAACTCATTTGGTCCTTCCACATGATTTTGATGTCACATGGGGGGAACAAAACTGTCTTTCCTAGTGTTACTTTGTAAATATAATAAAGTGACTTTTATATTTTTAAAGTGAGTTTCACTTAAGTAAAAGTGGGTTCCTTTTGTAATGTGCATTAATTATTTATAAAAAAGTAATTAAATGTGCAACTATTGATGACCCTTAGATCTTTTCTAATTCTAGCCATTCATTGAGGAAGTTAGGGTTATTGAAGGTAGTTAGATTTTATGAGGGTTTTAACTTTTAAGTGACTATTTAAACACTAAGAGGGAGAGAAGAAGAAAAGTGAGAGAGAGAGAGAGAGAAATTAAATCTTGAAGGAGATTTTTGTTTTGTGAGAGACTGATCATCAAGACAACTTGAGGGCATGATTCCCTAGAAATTCCTGTAGCATTCATAGGACCGTACAGCCATCATTGCAGACCACACAAGAGCATAAATTGGCAGATTCAAGCACAGTTTTCAAGATAGTTGAGGTCAAGTTTGGCACGAATTTCAAGATTGTTTCTGCATTTAATACCGGGAAGAATCCATACAGTCTGTACTGTTCGCACCTGGCACGAATCCCAAAAAATGTTGTGTACAGTTTGCACATGTCAGTTGACTGAGTATTATTCGGCACATTTTCCAATTCAGATTTGTAGATGAGTGGGATTTTTGAAATTGCTTTGATGTTGTAGAAGAGATTGAGGTTTTGAATTTCTGAGTTTATCTCTCATAAATAAAATTATTTCTCTGGGTTTTCCTCTAGTGAGGGTTTGCCCTGGGCTTGGCCCTAAATTTCTGTATTGTCAAACTTATTTTCAGATCAATTTTGAGTGCATTGGTGTTTATGCTTGAACTATCAGATAAATTCATTTTATGAATTCTTAGTTCAGGAAAATCATAAATCATATTTGTAGTCAGAGTGTTTGATAAAAGTCCAATAAGAAGTTTTTGTGATTTTTTATCAAATTTCTTCAATTTACTGGGTCAATTATACACTTTTATTTGGGTCGACTTGTCCCTTTTGACTAGGTCATTTTCATTTTCATTGGGCCGACTTGTTCTAGGGCTAGTTATTATTCTTTCTTGTGGAGAAAATCTTCCGATGCTACTGAAAACATCAACATGCTGATTATGTATTTTCTTTCACATATGTATTGCATTCAATGCCATTTTGATATATGCACGCTTGCATGGTATACACATGAGCATACTTTGCATATTTTGTCTCTACTGGTTTGATATCTTTAAAATAATTTTTTTCCATTAAAATTTTAATATTTTATGCATTTTTTAGTAAAATGATTCACTAAAATCAAACCAGTCTGAGTCATTTTTAAGTCCAAGTCTGAGTCCAAATTGACCCTCGGTGGATACTGAGTCCGAGTCCGAGTTTTAAAACATTGTTTACAACTTGCAAGTATTTGACAAGATTATCAATCCCAGAGGTTGTTCCTTTACACAGTTCACAGAGCACTGATTTTTTTAACCTGTTCTACTCACAGCTTAAGGATCATCTACCTGGTAAAAATAGAAATTGATGTTTATTATTTGAGTTCTCGTGCTATTAAAAAAACAACATTGTAATTCCTTTTATCATTTAAAACTGGAGTCCCACAACAAGAAGCATACATAATTTTTAGGACACGCTTCATATTGTTTGTACATGGATAATTTTTAGGACACGCTTCATATTGTTTGTACATGGATAATTTTTAGGACACGCTTCATATTGTTTGTTTGCAAGTTCCAAGTAAGAGACCTAATATGAAACCATTTGCAACTCTACCCATATAACTATGATGTTTAAGGTCATACAATTATTAGGAATCTGCTAAAGGAAATTTGCAAAGAGAGTGCATTGTTTAGGATTGCCAGCAGCAATGCATCATTCATTTCAATAGATCAAAAAGAAATAAACAAGTTCACCTGCATCCAACCCACCAAACATATTACTAATTGAAATCTGATTCTTTTCTTTTTGTTTCCTATTTTTCATTGTTCGAAGCAAAAAAGTTTGCCTAAAAGGAATGTCAGGAAAGACTCGAGAGATAAAAAACATACGATTTAGCTTGATATGGTGATAACCAGACTTTCTAGGCCACGGCTTGGGCATAGTTGGATAATGCAGAATAGCTGCACAGCACATAAACTTTTATTAGAATCTTGACAAGGGAAGTCAATAAAAGATATTTATCACAGAATAAACCACTAACAATTGCATCGTATGTTTTTTCTGGTAATGCCTGGAAAGATTTCTTATTTAGTATGCATTGGCAGATTACATAGTGTAATTCAATGAAATACAATTATTACTGGAAAATTTTCAACAATTAGGCAAGCCCACTGTGAGGGTAGAAGAAGATTTTCAATCACAGTCAATTGAGTAAAAGTCATTTGTGATGTGCTTTAATATCCTAGGGTTTCCATTTGCAGGTATAGATAACAACAAATACAAACTAGTATAAGTTATAATCAGATGGATAGGCTTTCCACAACAGATCTTACACCTATACATTCCTTTATGGGAAGTTCAATATCAAATCCAAAGAACTGTGTTTATAATTTCTACTCATCTCCTCATGAACTTATTTTCCGACTTCAAAACAGCACATGTTCACAAGTTGTCATTGAGATCTATCAATTATTACATAGATGAATTCTATTGTGGTAAGAGGACCTAGGTTCTTAGAGCATATTTGTAACAGCTCTTGGTTTTTTCAAAGAAAATTCGGTTCTCTTTACTTGTCGATTAAGCATAGCAGTCGCATCTTTATTCAGAAAATTGGAAATCAAATTCTTTGACAGTGGAATAATGTGTACATGTGTGTAAGAACCCAATCTTCTGATTGCATTTAATTACGCACTGCTATTTATGCACAGGTGTTTATTCTAAGGTGTTTTCTCCTTCGTTGATTATGCACTGTTGTACAAGTGATGTATAATTTTCGAATTTTTCACCTGCTCCTCCAAAGCTTGTCGTCTTGGTGGTTAGGCCATAGGGGGTTATTAAAGTTCATGTGTCAATGTATATTACCATGCTAGACATTATTTTAGAATCATATGATCATGTGCTAGGTCCCCTAGGTTTATTTTCGATTTCCTCAAAAAAAAAATCGCGTAAAAACAGTGATTTTTTAATGTTTTAATTAAGAAAATGCAAAAGGTCATAAAGGTGTGACTAGGGGGTCAAATTTTCCGTGGCTGTGTTTTTTGTCTTACTCAGAGCAACCACTATACCCCAAAACCCATTTTTGAGAGAGTTTGAGTGATTATTTTTCCCTTAAATTAAAATTCTGTTGAAAATGTAAAAAAAAAACAAATAAATGGCAAAAAGACATAAAAAGACAAAAAATCAGCATTCCTAAATCAGTGGGAGTTTGTCGGATACTTGTCTCCGACGATTGAAATCAAATCCGAGTTGATAAAAAGTTCAATCATTTGATTGATTTGATTGAGGATTCGAACTCCACATGAAGAGGGTGCATTTCTCCAGAGAGGAGGCACATCCTCTGTGTTGCAATCGCATGATTGGTGGGTAATCTTTCCAAGAAAAAGAGTGCATCTCTTCATGAGGTGGATCCATCCTCTCTAGCTTAACTCCAAGCACACCCCATCAATCTATCCTTCACTCATAGTCATCTCCTAGTGATGGATGCGCCCCCCTGCCTCACTCTCTTTTCTTATTTAAGCAAGTCTTTTCCTCATTGTTTCTCATGGTCAGAGAGGACCGAAAGGCCGTTCAATTTTTGTATTGTATTTCTAATATCATTTGGAATAATAAAAAGGATTTGGAGGTCTCATGTGGCGTATGGCTCAAGTAAGTGGATGATCATTAGATGGTTTATGAGGTAACCGGTATTAGCTTATGTCTTTGTGCATTTCTTTGGTTAGTTGTGGGCCTACAAGGGGAACTATCTCCCAGTAGGATAAGAGACTGTTCTAGTTTGATTCATGCTCTTATTGTTTGATAGTTGTATATTTCTTAGCCCGCATGTATATTTTGTTTAATTGCATGCTTTCCAAGTTTCTACTTCCAGCAGCATATCTGCTTTTGACCTTTTCTTGTGCAAGTATTTCTACGTTGATGCAGGTATCTAACGTGAAGGGATGGTTGATCTTGCTTGAATCCTCCAACTTTCAAGCATTTTTTGAATAGCATAGTCCCTCTACTGTCCACCAACAGACTCCATTTTCCCAAGCATTCCTAAGATTGAGCTCTCTCCTTCTTCTTCTCTCTCTCCTTAACCTCTTATTAAAACTCTCTTTGGTTCCAGTTACTCACATGCTTAAGTAGTTTAGTTTCACCTCTTATTAATACTCAAATGAATGCAATAATACTCCAAAAAAAATCGACAGGAAAAGATAAGAGAGACACAACAATAGAAAAGATCATCCCATCAATTAATACCATCTTTGCACCAAGCTAATTTATTCAAAATGCTTCTTATTTAGTGAAAAAAAACTTTATATTTCACTAATACATCAATTTGTGTTTTCAATGACAACTAGGCTTACAATAATGCATATAATATGTAACATTCTAAGAACATGAAATTTTAAAATTTGGGGTACTTACTATATGTGCCATCTTGAGCGCGTTGCCAATGTCGAGTGAGCAAAAAATCTCTTTTTGAATGCCACCTACAATTAACTAGACCTTAGTTCATTCACATCAACCATTACACTTGGCAAAAGATTAATAAGCCTAAAAATAGAATGTAAAATTATATCGAAGAAATTTAAAAAAAACAGAGATTTATTAGTCTTTACATTCAAATTAAGGAAAATTTACTCCACAAAGGTAATTTAGTCTATTGACTTTTTCAAAAGGGAAAATTTAACTAGCTTTTATGTTATAAGTTAAAATTGTAAAAAATGATATGTATCTAAAGAACACCAAGCTAATCTAACGTCACCTAGAGACCAAAGATAAAACCAATACTTTGACCTTAAAAAAATAAAAGCGTGTAAAGCTTTCAGATTAAATATTAGAGAAGTACATCATGGACATAGAAAGGCAGCTGGAGAGGAAATGACTATTTCAAAAGTTTAGTGCCTTGATGGATGAGAGCAATAAGTTTGGATTTTTGACTCATATGGACCGGAAAACTATGAACTTGGTCAAGTAAACAATAGGAAACTTATTTCTTGAGAATAGGAACCCACTTTGGGCAATCAAAATCATCGTGCTTTCGAGTATTTGGTATAAAACGGAATTCATATTATAGAGGGATATGTGGCAATTAGCTGGAGAACACAACACTTGGAAAAGGTTTGAGCTATTGCAAAAAGGTGCAGCAATTTCAAAGTTGATCTAGACATGGATGCTGCAAGGATCATATGGACCACATGTGAAGAATATATATGGAACAGGGTTTATTAATAAAGTTCTCTTGCAACATAAATCACTAATAGATTGCTCTAAAATTTGCCATAGATGCCATCTCTCTGAGATTTGCATAATACAAACCATCATTTACTCTAGGATAGTGCTCCTGTATAAAAAATAAAAAAATTAAACTATTAATATCTTTCTATTTGTATTAAAATATGCCTCTATCTCTTGTTCTTCCCTATTGTCTTTGTCTCCTCCCTTTTAATTGACCTCGTCCTCTATCAAATTAAAGGCTCCTAAAATCATCCATGAAATAAATTCCAAGCTTCGTAAAATCCATTTCTATAATCTACTGATAAACATAATAATGCAACAACATGTAACCCATGATCTATCATTACCTCCATATATACAACTCTATTATGGATGGGTATTTCGCATGGCCATATTAGCACATAACAGATCTAGAATTCCCAAGCTTGTTTATGCATATACCCCCCTCATGATTAGTGTAATGAACCAATCTGGTTCATATAATAATAACAAATATCCAATTTAAATAAGATACACAATAATCCATATAGGACAGTATATATAGTTGAATAATAATGAATAATGAGATAAGATTACAAGATACAGTAAACGTGCAATATATATATATATATATATTCTAAAGGCACTTTGGTAACTATTAGCAAAGGGTTGCAACCCGTTTATATATATATATATATATATATATATTAAAGGTACTTTGGTAACTATTTGCAAAGGGTTGCGACACTTAGTTAATTATTAGTTATTATTGTTATTTATTGTTATTATAATATTTTATGTATGTTAGATTGCCTTCCCCTTAAAAATGCTTTGTCCTCAATGCATATATATATATATATATGGAAGGACCTTATCTATAGTCCTGGTTCTAATTGTCTTCTCAAGATCTTTTGTTCTTGTAGCTATGAAAATTGAAGATATGAGACAATACGATCTTCGATTCCCTGAGCAAAATTGTTGCAACATCTATGGATTGATCCATCCCAAGTTTACCTTCAGTGGAACCTTTTGTTGATCAATTGTTTTGATGAAACTTCTCAATTTCTTCTTCTAAACAAGTTGTTGTATTTGTGTTCGTTCTTTTTCAAAATTGTAGTTCATATGTTTGTAACAAGAATATTGTTTATGTTCCTTTTGACCTTGTTGTCGACCACAGGGACTCTTGCGATTTGGATGATGATAAGGCACCTTAGTCTCTTGTGTATTGTTTGTGGAGCTTCCATCTTTTGATACTTGTAGGAATTAATCTGTTGATAAGATTTCAATGTAAGCATTCCTCTGATATTGGACGTCGCTTGGATATGTATTGTTCCTTTTTCTAATGTTGGACTTTAAATCTAATGATTCATTTATCTTAACTATATTTGTCATTGTTCCTTGATTGAATAATGATCCCTTGCAAACATGGTGATCTAGCTCTTCTCGTAATGACTTCTAATTATGCTTTAGCATTTTAATTTGTGTAAGTAGATCTTGATTATGTCTCCTTAGACATAAAGTTCTTCATTATTTTATGATTTTTCAATTTTATTTTTTTATTCTAAATTCTCCATTTTTTCATCTCTTAATCTTTTAATCTGTTCTAGTTGTTGAATTTTTAGCATTAGCATAAACTTTTAAAATTTGCAGATAAACATAAACAAATCAGCAGTGTAGTAAAAACACATTCATCACATCAGCACACATGGTCACAACTTTTAACTGGAGAAACCCTCGAAGGACAAAAACCCCAAAAGCATTAATAGCTCATCTCGTAAATAAGATGACTCAGAAAATTCTTCAAAAAGTTCCTCAAATTTCAGATCTGGAATTTACCCACACTACTGTAAAATTTATCAGTATAAATCGACTGATAATTTTACCCACAATTTCCAGAATTACAAAAAATTCCTAAAATAGGGCTTTTTCAGAAAACTGAAGTTTTTCTCTCTCCTGCATAAAAAAATATCAGACTGTCTGAAAGATAGCAGACTGCCGGAAAATGTACTTTCCTGTCTGCTGCCTGTTTCTCTCTCCTGCCCGCTGTCTTGTTTGGGCAGATCTTTGTTGCTTGAGGGTTGGCAGCCTGCCAAGACCCTCACAGATAGTAGCCCGTGGGCTGAAAGAAGAAGGCCAAGCCCAATATGGACTTCCCAGAGAATAGAGGCAGCCTGAAAAAGAAAGAACAGAGCTACCCCCAAAAAACGGGTGCCCAAAAATCAAAGCTGCCCGGAGAGAAAGAAGAGGCTGTCCAGTTGCCCGAAAATGGAAAACGCAGCCCACAAAAAAATATCTCAGCTGCCCGAAAAAATGAAGAAGGCTGCCCAGAAAATGGAATGCTGAAGATGGCTGTGCAAAAATGTTGAAGATGGACTTTGCTGATAAAACTGTAGCTGAGGGTTTGAACATTAGATAGTCTTACTCACCTGTGAGAGCAAAAGTGTGTGTATCAAATGAGAAGGCTTGATCTTCTTTTATAGCCTTTGTTCACCTGTAGGTGGACAAGATTTGGAAAAATAAAAATAATAATATTTTTATTATTTTCCTAATTTCACTTTCACTTTTACCAAAAAGGGTACATTTATTTTTCCTTTGACTTTTACCAAAAGTCCTTATTTAATTTTATTTCCCCCTGTGGTCCTTTTCCTGTGGTACAAAAGTCTTTATTTAAATTGACATTTGACTTTGACCTTTTTCCAAGTGCCCCTGTGGTCATTACTTGTGGTACCTTTTTTATTTCAAAAGTACATCATCATAAACAAAGAGAGTTATTAATGCTTTTACCTCACACACTGTGTTACACCTAGATCTGGTACTAGGGTATCTAATCCTTGGAGAAGCACACCAAGCCCATAGATCAAGGGTCAAAGTGCCACACACATGCCTAGACCCAGCCTAGGGCTTACAGTGTCTTCATTCTCCAAGAGAATGGCTACTTAGAACTAAGCTGAGTCTACCAGTCCCAGACTGGTCTACATCGTGGTCCCGGACCAGATGTCTACTCAACACAAGGTTGAGTCTACCCAAGGCAGATCTAGGTCTATATCATGGTCCCAGACCAGATATCTACCATTCAACAGAATGGTCACTCGAAAGTGGGTTGAGTCTTCACTGTGGTCCCAGACCAGGTGGTCCCATTCTCCGAAGAGAAGGGCTCTCGATGCTGCTAAGAAAAATCAACACCAGTAACCTTTGATTAAGGAACTCCTTACACTGGAGCTTTCTCCATCTTTGTCAGATAATTTTTTCTCGAGATATTTATTTTCTTGTGTTGACACCTAAAACACACCTCACCAAAGATATGTCTCCCAATTGATTGGTGTGTTATTGAGAACAACTATGAGTTTAGAACTGAATGTCACCGCGATTCCTAACTCCTCTATTTACACCCTAACTCCCAAAAGGTCAAGGGGTGTAGTCCCTACTTACTAAGTTTCTTTGTAAGAATTTGATTAGGAGCTGTAAATTATTAATGTTCCACTAGTTAAATGGCAAGCAACCATCCAAGTGTGCGATAATATAATGACAAGCAAATCCTTCTTTGTACATGAACCAAATACAATTGCAAGAGAAAGATAATCAACTATCATGTAATGAGAAAATCTCATTGACTCGAACTTCCACTCATAAATGACAAACAATCCATAAATACAAATTTATATAAAACATGATAAAATAACATATGATATGAATTACAATTGAGGGCTCGTTATTTATATTTTGGCAGAATACTCTTTCACTAATAGTCATGTCTTTTGACTTTTCATAAATAGTTAATTAATTACTTCTTATTTAATAATTAATAATTATTAATATTAATTTATATCATAGTGGAAAAAATCGGCATCGGCAAAAACCGGCAAACCGCGACAAGCATTAAAAAATGCAAATTTTGTACTTCAATAGGGTCAAAATTTCGTTACCGATTTTTTCCCCTATTTGCCGATTTTTCCCGATGTCTGTCGATTTGTCGCAAAGTCCAATTTTTTGAAAAATTCGCGATTTTTTCGGGCCGAAAAATCAGTAGCCAGAAAAAATCGCAATTTTTTGGGACATCGCCGAAAAATCAGCGATTTTTTCCACTATGATTTATATTAATATTCATAATTATCATTAATATTTAATATTATTATTTATGGTATATTATATAATTTATACTATGTTATATTTTTATATAACATTGCCTCTCTCTTAGAAAGGCTTTGTCCTCAAAAGCTTATAATGTTGCCAACTTGTCGCATTGTTCCTTGTTATGTCATAGCTGACAAAACATGTCGATACGAACTTCTAAGTGTAGAGCATAACTTTCGATATGTTGACAGATCAATTGATCCCAAATTGATTTGTTGTTGACTGTTGGGATTCCCTACTGATCTGACCTTGGGAGCTTTGATCACATTAGTACCTTTATCTTTCGACATTTCCCCCTTTTTAGGACATTGATTTTAATGATTGGGGTGTCGATAGAGAATTTTCACCATGTCTTTTTCTTTTACATGCGTCGTCTTTTAACGCTGATCTGCGCTGGAAGTTGTATTTCCATCCCTTGAGGTTTTAATGTTTCGTTCTGTATCTTTTCCAACTTGTTTTCTAACTGCATGTTGTCACTTTGAAACTTCTTAATCAATTCTACTTGCGACTTTCTGTCATCTTTGGGCTTCTTAAGTTGTTCCTTAAGATATTCGTTATGATTTCTGATGCAGTTATTTTCTTCCTGCTGGTCTAGAAGTTTTCCTTCAATGTCTTATGTAAAGTGTTCTTCCTTCCGACTATTTTTTCAACTTCTTAATTTTCATGACAAACGTTTTATTATGGTTCTTTAATCTAAAAATTTCTTGACCAAACCATTAGCTAGAGTGAAGTTTGAGTACTTCATGGAGAAGCTTGGTGTTCTCCAGATCGAGGTTTCTTCCAACGGGAAGTGATGAGTCCGTAAGCCCTTCTAACATGGTGATAGGATTGGTTCCTTCCATGGTTAGTTGTAAGTGCAGAGCCATTCTGATATGACTGTGGGATTGGCTCCCACATGATCAGATATAAGTGCAGAGCCCTTCCATGGATGGTAGTAGTTGTGTCCTACCATGCCATTGGTTGTAAGTGTTGGGCCCTTCCATGGATGGTAGTAGTTGTGTCCTACCATGCCACTGGTGGCAAGTGTTGGGCCCTTCCACAGATGATAGTAGGTGTGTCCTATCATGCTAATTGTTGTAAGTGCTGGGCCTTTTCACAGATGATAGTAGGTGTGTCCTATTATGCTGGTGAATGTAAGTGCTGGGCCTTTCCGACATGGTTCTTGGATGTGTTCCTCCCATGGTCGGATGTAAGTGCTGGGTCTTTTTGACATGGTGGTGGATGTGTTCCTCTCATTGTCAGATGTGAGTGTTGGGCGTACCTTTCTGACATGGTGGTGGTTGTGTTCCTCCCATGGTCAGATGTAAGTGTTGGGCAGGCCTTTCTGACATGTGGTCAGATATAAGTGCTAAAGAAGATAAAGACCTACATGGAGGCTAGGCCTACAACCAGCATGAAAAAGGGTTGGCTCTGTAGAACTTCCTATGACAAGAAGAATTAAGAGATAGCACCGTTTGACAGTTATGATACAGCAATGACGATCCAGACTTGATGAAGATCCAGTGATGATCCAGACTTGATGAAGATCCAATGTTGATCCAAATTCGATGAAGATCCAGTGATGATCCAAACTTGATGAAGATCCAGTGATGATCCAGACTTGATGAAGATCCAGTGTTGATCCAGATTTGATGAAGATCTAGTGATGATCCAGACTTGATGAAGATTCAGTAATGATCCAGACTTGATGATGATCCAGATGATCCAGAGAAGAAAACTTGTGCTGATAAATTGTGTCGAGAGAATACCTTCCTAGTTAAGAGGGGGTGTTGATGTATTTGTAACTTCAGAATGTATTCACTTATATATCTTATGTATTGTACCTCAATGTTTATTCCGGGAAGTATCTGTAATGTAAGTTGAGTCATGTTATGCCCCGATGCTCCGATCGGGAGATTCAATAATGTAAACAAGTCATGTAAAGTCATAGAAGGTAACCCTCCCTATTGTTCAAGGGTTAAAGTCCTCGCAGTTGTGGGGCTCTAGGGTTATTAGACTCTCCTAGAGAAGTCAGTCCTAGTGAGTTATTGTCAAGTCGGGAATTAGTATAAATAGAGAGTGAGCCTCTCTATTTATCACACATTCACTCACACTCAGTTGTAGCGCATAACTGAGAGAGAAAGAAGAAGTTGGGACAAGAGAGAGAGACTACTGCTGTCGGGAGATCATCTTATTGTTTTTGGGTTTTACTTTTGGTGTTGATTCTATCTATGAGGAAGTTGCGAGGTTTTCTCCTTTACGGTTTCCCCAAGGAAAAGCTTTGTGTTCATTGTCTCTTGTGTTTGATTGTTGTGCTTGTGATTCTCTCAGATAAGATCCTAAGATCTTATTGTTGAAATAGATAAAAATCTAACAAGTTGATTGAACAAAGAGACCGTGGCGAATTTTTGAAGATCTAAATCAATCTAGAGATCCCTCTTTTTACAACTCTTTCTTTGGCCATTTTTCTAACGCCCTAAATCTGTAAACTTGTGTTTCCTATTCTGCAAAGGAACACAAATATTTCTTCTTCGAAATCAGTGTAAAAACGAGAAGAAAGTGGGAAGCCAAGTGCCCACGCCCCATCCCCCTAAGAGATTCACACTTTTTTTATTTTTCCAGTTTTTTGTTATATTTTTTAATTTCTTTAAAGTTTCTTAAGTAAATTTAACTTGTGTTCTCGATAACGAGAGTATCGACACTGTGATTTAAAAAAAACTCATATTTAGTTCTAAAATACTTAAAAGTTATAAAGCTTCAATTCTCGTATGCTCTTGTGACCACTGCAGGCCATTGGCTGGATCAGTGGGACAATCAGAAAGGTATTGGAGTGACTAGTAATTAGTCGAAACACTTCAATCAATCTCTACAAGTGAAAATCCGGCATTTTTTCGATATTACTAAGTTGTGCGGAAATTCTGCAAGTGAAGCGGGAACCACTAGAAAGTGACCGTGGGGTACCGTTAGGATACACCATTGTTGGTGGAGTGATGAACACAATCCCACGACTCCATCGAGCCCACATGTCACTATGAGAGCCACCTCTTAGTAAATCCGGACATATTCCTCGTACCCTTTGGGTATATCTGGAATACCATTTCCCTTTTTAATAATTAGATCATTACCATACTTTAATAAAATTTACCAAAAATCAGCCCACTACTTAATCACTCATCTGATAAATTTAAAAGGAACCAACCGAGACAACTGCAATACTTATTGAGACCTCACTAGCAACCCACATTCACGCAAGCACTCCAATAGCACTAGTCTTTATGGTATCAATTTATTTATGAGCTTTTAAGTTAACTCATGTGTTGAGTGAATGTTGTTTACATGCTAGTGATTTAGTCATTTTTGCAAAGTTATCTC
Organism: Pseudotsuga menziesii; assembly: GCA_001517045.1. Lineage (NCBI taxonomy): Eukaryota > Viridiplantae > Streptophyta > Pinopsida > Pinales > Pinaceae > Pseudotsuga > Pseudotsuga menziesii. Next base: position 229,136 of record LPNX010535535.1, read on the forward strand.
AGTTGAAATATTTTGTATCATTGTATCTCTTAGAATAGTTGTTTCAATTTCATAGATTAGACAACCTTAGTTTATTTTATTAGGCACCACCCCCCTTAGCTTCGCTAGGAGAGAGCCTAGACGGAGGAGTCAAGATCATGTGATAGCACTTAACTCTTGCTTGCCCCTAAGGTCGCACCCAGTGGCTTAAAGATTTCTGCCACGTGACCCAAGGTGCGAATTAGGCGGAAACAGTGCCCAAGAGGTTTCCCCTGTAATAAATTACTTGAAGAAAAAAACGATTAGGCTTCTATAGCTTGGTTGCAATCATTATAGATAGGTAGAAGGCACGCTCCTTTAACGTAACAAGAAAGAGTTCTAGTTCTTTCCAATCTGCTTAACATAAAGAGCATCTTTAAACTCACTTACCTCTAGCCTAATGGGCATTTTCATGAAGATGTTAATGAACTGATTGATGGTCCAATCTAGGTTGTGCCGAAGTGGGAGCCAACTTGCCAACAATGCATCCTTGTACCCTAAGGGATAGAAAAGTATACATACGACAAATATAAATTATTCCTATGTGACAATCAAAGGTTGATTGTGTTAAACTAGCAGCAACAAGGAAGGCCTTCCTACATGCATGTGTCCTTGCATGCAGAAGACTTAAATTAGGAAATTAGTTGTATTTAATTTACTTTTCCTAAGTTTACTTTGGAAAATAAATTAATGTGATCTAAATTAACTTTAGTGAAACACTAGTTAAACTGAAAGTGAAATTAGGGTTTTCGCTTTACCTAAACTTATAAAAGAGAGATCAATTGGTGAAGAGGACACACTTGTGTTATCACATAAATAGTAGCTGGACTACCATATTCTATTTTTCAGCCAGATCTCTTACATATGAGATGCTGAGATGAGCAGTTTTGTCAGATCATTACTTTATTTGTGGACTATTGTATTCTCCCATGTCAGGACTAAGTCTTAGGACACTCCGATTTGAGGACTGATGTAGCCATTTAGTCATTTACAGAGCAATTATTGATGCCCAAATTTATATCATTACTTTCTCATTGGACAGATGATGGTTCAGATGGATTATATGCATGATTATGGCTCAACTTTTATTATATTGTGTTATGGTTATCATTGCTCTTATACTCATCTTTGTGACATGTATTAATATGTAGTATCTTGATTTGGCGGTCATAATTATATGGACTTGGATGTATTTATATTATATATTGATGTCCCTACTTAGACTTGGAAGTTCCTAATCTATACTCATTGGTTTTACCCTCCTTAGGGAGAATAGAGGTAGTCATTCCCACCATTGTTTTGGCTTGCTAGTGTTGGATTCATCTTTCACTGTCTTCACCCATCCATTTCCTTCCAATTTTGTTTTTAACCCAACTTACTACTTGACTTGTGGCATGGAGGACCTTTCCCCGCTAGAACTGTTGTTGGACAAGCCTCCCTGTTTATATTGTGTCTCAGCTCTGAGTTGGTGACAAAACTTGCCTTTGGTGAGTTGGATTGTATGCCTAAATCATTCTGGTCAGTTGTCCCAATGTTTGGCACTGTGCAGAACTTCCCCTGGGCACTTGAGATGTTGTTGGCTAAAACTGAAAGCTCATGTACTACTTATATTGGAAATGTTTATATGCGCCCATGGAAAATGAAAATGCTAAAACTGTGTTTCTTAACATATGTGAAAAAGGGCAAGAGCAATGAAATGCTAAAATACTCCTCAAAGGGTATAAGAAAAGGTCCACAAAAGCAATGGTTAAATATATGCTATATCCAAATATTGCTGACCTTATAAATTTGAAAATGTCATGGATGAAAGCTGCAGTTAGCTGTGCTTTTAAGCACTGGTGAAGTCCCCAAAAGGACATATTGGCCAAAAAGGCCATGGAAATAAAATTGAGGATCCTAATGAAACTGGATCAAACTTGATGTAGACATGATGCCTAAGTTGAATAAGCACTCTCTGAACAGCTCAACCATTTGTGAGGCACTGCCATTCCTTGTGTTGTTGTTTGTCCTGCATATGGTTATAGTGAGTTTCTCCTTTCCATATCCAAAGTGTCATGATGTTAAGTAGGAATTCATCCTTTGCCCTAGCCATGTCAATTTCAACCTTCACCCTTCAATAGCAAATTAACTACAACTATGAAGTGAGTATAGTCCTGAAAGTCTGGTCTGAGTAATAATAAATAAACCCTATATATGTATTTGGTTGATACACCACCAGTGAAATGATTACTACTTGTTGTGATTGTTGCTTAAATGAGTTGTAGAGCATGTCTTAGCCTTATAGCACTTGCAGCAGATGGATGATAGTCTGAGTTATATTATTGGTATATGATCATTTACAGATAGTTATATTGTCTATTGGATATGGTTGATGATCAGGTAGAGACCTGAGAGGGGTATGAGTATACACCCTAGATGGATTTTGACTCTCTGAGTCTAATGAGATAGCCTATCTTCAGTTCCGGACACTTACAGAGATGATCAGGCTCATTTTCCCCTTTTGATGCAGTTTTGCTTCACAGGATGATGTGTCTGAGCAAGGAAATGTTTTATTTGGATCTCCTAGGGCGTTGTATGGGGCATAGGGGTGCAGCCACTTGTTTGTACCATAGTCCCCCCATCCCAGAGAGCCTAGTGGGCTCAGTTTGACAACGCAGGCCCCCTAGGAGGCTGTTTTGGCAGGTTCACATTTCCTGAGGCAAATTAAAAAATGATTAAATGGCTATTGAAGAAATCGATTTGGGCTACTGAGGCAAGGAAATGACATGGAATGAGTCATGATGATGAGAGTGATGTCCTCCACACCTCCAGCAATTGCAGCACCTGATGGGGCCCACACCTATTTTTTGGGCATTTTTATATTATTTTTTGGAGCTTTTGGGAGGCTCACGATTTCCTCAAGGAGGCACAGAGTCAAAAAATTAAAATATTATATTACTTTATTGTGCCATGGGGCACCCAGAGCGAGTTAGTTAACACTCCACGAACCCATCACGTGCTTCATTTATTTCTTGTTGAGTGGGGTACCCTCTTTATGGGTGATCTAGTCAACTTTGGTACTTTATGGTTGTATTGATCCATGTATTGTATGTTGAGCTCATCTCAACCATTGATTAGAACATTTTAGCTTTTAATCTTAGCCACTCGTTTTGAAAGTGGTTAGGATTTTGGTTCTCTCAATTCTATTTAAAGGAGAGAGCTTCTCATTTGTAAGGAGTCTTTGGCTCCTGGATTTGATTAATAGAAAGATTTTTTGTGGATATTTTCTGGATCTACTTTGCATCTGGTGTTCTTCGGTGGTGATTGGAAAATCTTTTGCTTCCTAGCATTCAGAATATTTTGTGAGATCTATACTCTTTTTTTTCGAGGTCTTTGTCTTGTCTACAGGAGGGCGATTGCATCTTGGGCATTTTTAAAAGGGGACCTCAACTCGCTTGGACTAGTTTCGTCTGTGACAGGGGGTTTTCATTAGTTTCATTGTGATCTATGATTGCATCCTGTTACTTTTCTGTAGATCTTGCTTTTCTTTCATGATATGGCAAATCTGATATTGTTGACGTTTGCTTGTGCAGGAGAGAGAGCGCAATGGTCACTTGGATCACAACGTTGGTCCTAGAACTCACTCATATCTTCCAGAATTGATCGGGATGGCAGGGATCATCATCCACAAGGCATCTACAAGCATTTCCGGGTAAGATCTAATAGGTAAGTCTCTTGTCTTTCAGATCTCAATCCATTGTACCTTCTTTTCTTCAATTTTCTGAAAAAAAACTCCTAAATAATAAAAATCCAAAAAATATTTAATCGGGGAATCGCTTGATCTTTGAGCAAACCATTTCTGGGTTTTGTAGATCAGGCATCCCCCTCACTGAATCATCCTCAAGGCTTCCCTAATTCTGACTAGTTTTCCCTAGATCTGACTTTTTGACTGCTCAAACTCCAGCGCCCCACTGAAAAATTTGACTTTTTCCAGAGTTGACTTTTTCCGGGAAATAATTACATGGGTGTGTAGATCAAGTCTTCCTCATTCCAGAACATCCCCAACGTTGAGCTAGTTCCTGCCAGGTTTCCCTAAATCTGAAAAATTGACTTTCAGTCCCCTAGCCTCCTTCATCAGATTTTGACTTTTCTAGATCTAATTTTTTCCTAAAATTTTCTAACTTGGGTTTGTAGATTGGGCCATCCTAATCTCATTTCCATTCCAACGCTGAGCTAATAATCTCCTGGTGGCTCTAGATCTGCAGATCTGCCTCTCCAAACCCTAGTGCTATCCCTCCTTCTGTTGATTTCCCTGTAACCTGAATCTTCTGGGCCAAATCCTTTTCTGGGTCCAGAGATCAAGGCATATCCCAGGTGGGTTTACTTTAACACTATGCAAATACTGACTCCATTACCCAAGGTTGAACAGGCACTGATCTCCAAGCATAGCGCTAGCCCTATCTTGACTTCTTTTCCCTAAAGTTGACCATTCCTTGATAATTCAAGTAACCTGATACTTTCATATCTTTCACTAAGTCTATCTTCTAGGTACTAGACAGTCCCAACTCCGTCCTTGCTCGCCTTGTCTCAGTTACATTTCCCAAGACAGTGGTCATCTTCATCAGTTGCTAGTACCTAAACCCCAGAGCTAGGGTTCTCATCTACCTTACACCTTACGTACCCCAAAGCCACATTTGATATGTTCTGGTGTCTAGGTCTGATCTCTCTTGTCAGGAGTAGATCCAGGTCTCCCCCGTTGTTGTCTTGGACTTGGATAACATAAAGTGAAGACTGTCTTGATTAACATGACAACCATCCGTTTGGGAGTGTCTAGGCAGTCTTGGTTCCACGTCCCTAGTTGCTTTCCCCTCTACCATCCACATTCTGGATCCGTCATACATAGGCAACTACAAGGTTGGTGACAACAACTTGTAATCCGACAGAGACAGGATATAGACAAGGAGAGAAAATTAGACAAAGGATTTAGCTGGGAAGACGGAGGAGCGAGCAGCAGGATCACTGAGCTTCGTACAGCTGGGTCGTACACTCACAGAGGAGGGTGTTGAGGTTTAGCTAGGGTTTGTCCAGTGTTTCGGTCGAGTAGCTGCATTTGCCAGGTTTGGATGAATTTGCAGTGATTGTAACGTTCCATATTTTCTCATCACAAAATCTATATCTGACTATTGCATCAATTTTCCCATCTTCGGTTTTTCCAAGGGTTTCCATACCCAAAATAATAGTGTCAATATAGTGATGTAATGTTGTGATTTATTTCTCAGTTTTATATTCTACTGCATACTGTAAAAGATATTCATGTGTGGTTATCAGTAGAGATCTTGCATGCACTGTTCAGTGTTATCGGAACCGGTCGGGTTTAGGCAAAACCGGCCTGTCCGATCAGTTTACAGGGTTTTCTGGTCTAGTCAGGGCACCGAACCGCTTGGGCCAAAATTTGAGCTTGAAACGACCTTGAACCGACATGAACCAGACCAAACCAGCCTGAATCAGCCTGAACCGGCCCGGTCCGTACAGCGTTGTATGGAAGCCGTTTGGGGACCCCCATAACTCAATTTTTGGTTTTAAACTTCAATGATGTATTTTGGTTCAAAACTTCAGTGATGTATTTTGGATCGAAACTTCAGTGATGTATTGCACTCGATGATATTTTGGTTATTTGCACCCGTACTTGCTATATATATGAGAAACTTTGTATATTTGTGTATTTATGGTTTGAATTCATATGTATGCACATGAATATATATTTTTTTTTACAAAATATGAATATTTTATGTATTTTTTTGTCTACGTTTTTTTCCCGGTTTTTTCCGGTTCACATTTTGGGCTCTATCGGTTCAATGACCGGTCTGGTTCTGGTAACATTGGCACTGTTAGCCCTAGATTGAATATTAAAGGAAAATTTACAGGTTGTTGGTTGCACACTATTGGGCGTGGCTCTATTACCATGTGAGGGCCTAATCCTTCATGCAAAATTCAACAACAAGAATTTCCCTGGCCTCTATCAGATTCTATTGTGTCTTGAAAAAGCTTCAAGGCTATGTATCCAAGAGTCAAGCTTGTAGTTGTTGAGACTCAAGAGTACCATCAAACTTAGGCATTCAGTGTCTAGCTTGAAGGTTGCTACAAATGGGAACTACTCATAAAAATTTGGTTGAGGTTGAAATTGTTGTTGGGGCTACTATTGAGTGGTGATGAGTTGTTCCAACATATTCATCATATCCTGCATCGTATTCCCTGGAATGCATGTTGTTGTTATGCCTCCTATCATTGTTGAGTAGCAAGGAATTCAAGCAAGGGACATTGGTGTTTCTGCACTCTTTAGTGAAGATTTGGGCAACGGTGGAGTCCTTAGAGTCTTCAAACTCACTAAAAATTTTATAAGGAGCCATAGATGACAAGAAATGCTTGAACAAATAGGCCTTTACAACTAGGAATCATGATCCAAGAGTTACAAGTACATATTGGTATGACCCTTATTGTTGATGTGGCAACAGTGATCTAAGAATACCTGACAAACGGGAAAATGTAAAAAATTCAGAAAATAAGGATCAAAATTGTTACACTCATTGTACTTTTAAGAGCTATCACCCATTCATCCCCCAGTGGACGAGATATTTTGATTTACAACCATGGTCTCACAACTTTAAAGGAAATCGCCTTATGAAGCTCCCAATTCATTACTATGTTTAACGCTTGAAGAGAGCTTGTAAGTCTCTAGGTAGAAAGAAATCTCTATAGAGAACAAAATGGTTAAGCTATTGAGAATCCCTGACCTTGAGGCTCAAATACAGATTGATATGACTACAAAATTATCAATTGAAAGATACTTACATACTAGTAAAAAACTAAGAGTACATATATGAAACTATTATAGAAGAAGATTGATGAAATTGTACACATGTTCCGCACTCGCTTGTTTTAACTATATAAACAGAGTAAAACAACTTGGAGGTAGACTTATCAAAGTGTAGTAAAGCACAAAAATAGATATAGTACAATTATGGTACAGATTTACTACACTAAGTCTCATTGACATGAGAAAATTGTAACATCTAGATGATGCAGTTCACAATTAGATGGTTAAATCACCTTAACTACATAAAGACGTAAATTGTAATGTGAAGTGATCTGTGTGATAGGTGTATCGTTGCATAATTAATAACAAAGAATATTCTTCATTTTTGTCCACCATTGTTTATGTGAATGTGTGCACTGTTATATAAAAAAATGATATAAACCAGCATTTATTATTAACATTAATAAGAAGTCAATCCAGCAGAAAAACAAACAACAAAAACTCAATATCAACACCCCAATTATAAACGTCATTTTGACTAACGACAGGGTCAAAATGAACATACATAGAAGAGTTATGCTGTCAGTCAAGCAGGGTCAGCAAATCAACAAGCAACAAAAGAGAAGAACCACCCCACAAAGCCATCAAATAGCCCCGATGAAGATAGATCTCGGATGGACCACATCAGCGACGATGCGACATTTCTTCTTTGGAATTCATAACTCGTAAAGTCTCATCTCATCCAGTATTGCAAATACTAAAACAAAGAATCTAGAGATGATGGGTCAAGAAAAAAATCAGACGTAAGCCTTGTCTTCTCTAAGCTTTGAGAACAAAGATTCTCTAAGGGGAAGGCAATGTTATATAAAAAAATGATATAAACCAGTATTAATTATTAATATTAATAATTAATAATTAGTAAAATAAGAAATAAACAATTATGAAAAGTCAAAAGACATGACTTATATTGAAAACGTGCAAAATTGCTTATAAAACCCGAGACAATGTAATTGTAAAACATCATTATCTTATGAATTATATATATTCTGTTATTTATCCATTCATGGATTACTTGGCGTATTTATGCTGGTTATTTTTGTAAGAGAGTTTTTTCTCTGTTCCATGCACCCTAAATTCTTCTACAAATCTCGTACCAATCTCAACACAGCCTTCTTTTGGGCCATAGGAGACTCTAGCCGAAAACAACCTTAAGATTAGAGAACTCGTATCTAATCAATGTATGGAAGTACTATATAGAGCCGAAAAACACTTTCTTGTGGTTTTTCTTGACTTTGAATGTGCAAAATAGATACCAATAGCTTAGGTTCCTATCTTGTATACTAATTGTAGAGAAAAGTTAGAAACCAAATGATTATTTTCTTTCCATTTCTTTCATGTTGGGTAAAGATGCCTGAACAACTCCCTTGTCTTTGGTTATGTATCTATTACTTTTATCGTCCCATTAATCATTAGCGGCTATAAGTGGACATTAAGAAATATTTCCTTTCATTCCATTTATAGTGGTGTTCATGTTATTGCAGAAATTTCAATTGATTTATTGACATACTTGAATATATTATAAAAATTAACTATAAAAATTGGCTAGTCAATACCTTTTGCTAGTCCCTAAAGAAGACTTGTTTCAGAATGGAGAAGAAAGGTCAATCCTATTCTATTTATTTATTTTCAGAAAAAGGACTGAATGATAATGAATTCCACTTCCTTTAGAAAAAGAATAGAGCCTATTACACCAACTATAAGTCAACAAAGAAACACCACACCTTGTCAGATACTTCGGGTCATATGCTCCATAAACAATATCTCTATGTCCATCCAATCGTTCAACCAACTCTAAGTCACTAGTCAATGTGTCCCATCTGCAAAAACAGAGATTTTAAGAACACATGCCCCACACATGCATACACACATAATGAAATCCTTAAGCGAGCTTCATGCTTGCTTAAAGATAACTTACTCATATCTCTGTGACTTGTCAAGACTGAAGACCGTCTCAAACACAGCATCTGGACTAGCATTTACAATGCCAACGGACTTCATGAGCAGAACTTTATCCCCCTGCATGCACGGATTCTTTCATAATAAATTAGTAAACTTGCAAATCCACATAAGAAGATGCAATGTCATTAAAAAAATTCTTAAATAAGCCCATAGATTAAGCAAAGACATTCAAAAATGTCAGGATAATTAATTAGGGTTAAAAGACAGCAAGAGCTCGGTGGATCAACATAAGGTTTAGCAAATCAATGATAGGTGGTTTGCTGATTTTTGAGATGATAGATTGAAACACCACCCAACCTCTACGGAACTTTGAACCCAAGGAACGTTTTGGAAACTGTGACAGGAAAAGGCTGGATAAAGGTCAAATACTATCGGTATCTAGAGTTAAAGCTGCAATTTGGCACATCTCACGAAAACCCAATGAAGATTTACCAGCTCAAATACCTCAAGACGTGAAGGAACCTTTATCTCAAAAACTAAAACAAAGGAACATATCATATAGGAAAATTTAGGAAACACTCAGATGGTTCAATAAAGGCAGGGAATCCTTTTAGGTAAATGAGGGCTACTTCTTAGGTATTAAAGAGGAACAACATCTGGTAAAAGATTTATGGCAGTGTATCTGATCAGCCCCTTAATTGCCCCTGCCTTTTGGGGCTTGCAACAAGCAATAAAAGTCTTATGTAGCTAATAAGGAGGGAAGGAGAATTTCAAAGCTCCTCAGAATGTGAGGGTTGTCAAGGAGCGGAACAGAGAACTCAACGTCTTTTCCTGGAATGTGAACTGGCAAAAAAATTCTAGGACCTCTGGACCAGTTATATGAGCAACTCAAAAACTCAGCATTGTTGGTGGGCTCTTTCAAGAATCCTCTAGCAGATGTGGGAGATTAGCATAGATTTTATCCTATGGCATATTTCTAAAACTAAAACTACAAAAACAATTGAAGACCAAGAACCTCAATGCATACCAAATCTAGAGTAAGGTTAAGAAATCAATCAAGAAAACTTCCAAAATAAAAGAAAAAGAGGAAAACTTCAAAAGCATCACAATAGATGACCAACAAATACTATGGGCATGGAGCTCTTCCCCACTCCCACCCTCAATCCTATCAATAAAGGGCAGCCCTTGGGAGGGATCCAAACTCCTTTCAGCCTTAAATCCCACTGAAGTCAGGGAGGATCAAAGTAAACTTTGATGGGGCCACTCATCAATGGAGCTAGAGCAGTGGTATGACAGCAGAAAATTGTAAACCTTGAAATCACCACAAAGTAGAATATAAGGGAATCAAAGCAAGAATGATACTCTGTTGAAGACATGATCACAAGGTCATATTCGAAGTAAAGTCAAAACTTATTTTAGACTTCCTGAATAATTACAACAAGGAACCAGCATGAATCTTAGCAGGCCGCCTGGACTGGATGGTTGAGGCTGCTAAAAGTATCACTCAGGTAAAATTCTGCCACAATAGAAGGAAAGTTAATAGGCTGACAAATTAGTGAAATTAAATCAAAAAACTTGTCGTTGACAAAGGGGTCCACTTCCTAAGTATCAAAATCCCTTCCCCCCACAACCCCCCCCAAAACAAAAAAACTGAAGCTTAGGGAAAGCAGAGATTCGAAGTCATTTAAAAAATCATTTTAATTAAGGATGAAAAGGTTAATTAATATTATTAAAGGGACCACCCCATCATTCAATCCTCCCTTTGGAATTTCTTTTAATAGAGGTTTCCCCAATTGTCGTTTGAAAGCAATTCACCTCACACAAGAGATCACAAACCTTAGTGGTAGGGAGTCCGCATGGGTTGAGAAGGAGTCCGCACGGGTTCCGAAAATTGATTTTAGGCAAAGGATGGGGCTCAAAATAACACAGGCCTTCATCAGTTTCCACTCTTTGGCAAGATTATGCATGAAGATCTATCACAACTAAACTCTTCAAATGGGCCTCCCAAGGTTTCAAAGGGGTCATTTTAATGAAATTAAACTTCTAGAACTGAACCTAATAATTACCAGTAGTTGTCTGCTACAACTATCTACAGGAGTAAGAACTAAAAATTATGAGTCTATCGAGGCAAAGACATGGAAGAAGTGCATAAAGGAGGCAGGGCACTTGATACCCACCCAAAAGAGCTGAGAAACAATGACTTCGCAGGAGAGCTAAGCAACATCAGCACAGAAGAAGAAATTTTCTACTAGAGGATTCAGGAAGTTGGGAAAGCCCTGCTCCAAGAGGGGCCAAAAGTATTGAGGTTAAACCTCCGTTGTAAGTCGGGTCAATAGTACCCACAAAAGTATCGTTAAATGTTGTTTTGTGTCTCCCAAGCCAAGTTGGTCTTGGTAGAGAGATGAAGTCGGCCTTGTTGGATTATTAGACTTCTCATTTGATGTGTATAAATAGATGAGCCCCCCTCCTCATTTGGACACACTCACAACTCAAGCAAGTTTGCGAGAGAGAGAAAGAGGTGTCCATCTAGAGGAGAGGAAAGAGTCTATCTTATTCTTGGGGTCTTACACTGTACTTGGTTGGATTCTATAGCGAGGAATATTTGTTGGGTTTTCTCCCCCACGAGAGTTTCTGAACATAAATCTTTGTGTCTTCTTAGTCTTGTTGTGCTCGTCATTCTTTCAATGATCTTCTTGTTATTGGGCATAAAACTTTAAAAATCTAACACATATTGGCTGCCCTAAAAACAAGCCAAGATCCCAACGAAAGCTTGCTTTACTTGGTTATTTTATGCATTTTTTATCATTGATTTAACTTAGTATTTTTTAGAAAATTTTTGTGGATGTTCAAAGACACTCTTAAAAGTGTTTTTTAGCATCTTTTAGGACTAATAGCTCGCTGATTTTTGCAATTTTGACGAAAATGAAAAGGAAGCTCTGGTCGATTTTCGAAGATTTAAACCATCCAAAGCTTCCTGGAGCTGCCCTACTTGTTTTTTAGTCAGTTTTTTTACTAGTTTGTAAGCCTTTGAATCCCAGTTAACAAGGACCAAAGTGCATTTTCTTTTTCCACATTGTAATAAGCATTAAAAAAGTGTGTTGAGTAGTCTCTTAAAAAAAGTGTGTTGAGTAGGCTCCTAAGAGCAATGTTATCGGAACCAGACCGATCATCAAACCAGCGAAGCCCAAAATGTGAACCGGACCGGAACTGGCAAAAAACCAGGTAAAAAACCGGCTGACTAAAAAATACATAAAATATTCATATTTTGTAAAAAAACATATATATTCATGTACATACATATGAATCCAAACCATTAATACACAAATATGCAAAGTTTCTCATATATATAGCAAATATGGGTGCAAATATCCAAAATAGCACCTAGTGCAATACATCTGTGAGGTTCTGAACCAAAGTACATCCACAAATTCTGCACAAAAGCCTTCAATAACCTCCAAAACAGTCCACGTAATAGCGCCAAATGTGCTGCAAAAAATGATGCTTCTAATCTCCTCCAAATCCTTGCTGCAATACACACTTGACTATGCCCAACAAGTTCTTGGAAACCACCGGTAAAACTCAGCTGCAAAAGACTACACAACTGCCCAACGAACCGTGCTCTCAAGATTGCCAAACTGATAGCAATGAGTAGTGTGAAAAATGTAGGGGGTGGGGGGGTCTTTAAATAGTGTTAGGATAGGCTTAGGGTTAGGTTAGGAGTAGTACTTAGGTTGTTTTTTTGTTTTTGTTTTTTTAATTTGAAAAACGTGGGTCCCTGGCACGCGGCCGTACGGCAGAGTACGGACCGGCCGGTTCAGTGCCCGGTTTGGTCCAATTTCCGGTTTTTTAAATTTTTTTATGAAACCGGACCGGTCAACCCTGTGAACCGGTCAGACCGGTCGGTTTTGCCAGTTCCGGGCCGGTTCCGATAACACTGCCTAAGAGACTACTTGCCATTCCCCCTAGGGGGATTCACGTCAGTGGGCATTTTTCATAGTTTTTGCTTCTTAGTTTAGTTTTTTTTACTTTTTCTTGCAAATCTGTATACTTTGTTGTTATCATTGTCCATTTTCATTCATTGCAAAGTGATACAAATACTAACCCACTACTTCAGTAATGTAGTAATTAGATCACTTCATTTTCAAATTTTTATTTTATTTTTGGGAAATCAAACCCCCTTGCTTTCCCGAGTAACATTCGAAAGACCTAAAAAAGACTCTTGGCGTTTAATAAACAAGAACATTGTTCTAAAAAACTTTAAATTAACAAGGCTCATCCTCGTATACTCTGGATCTCTACGGCTTTGACCAATCAGTTGATAAAACCAGAAAGGGATTGAGTGACTAGTTTAATTAGCTTTCACACATTCAATTAACCTCCAAACAACGAAAATCCAATGTTGTGTTTTGCTTCGTGTGGGAAAATTGTACAGAGGAAGCGGGAACAACTGAAAAGTGATCATGGGGACCCATCAGACTACATCCTTGTTGTAGTATTGGACATCCCCCCGTGACTCCATTCAGCGTACATTTTCTCGTGTGCTACCACACTTAGTGACACTGGACATGTTCCTTGTACCTTTGTGGTATATCGAGAATCCCCCTCCCTCATAATCCACTCATCTCATCTCATCAATAATTTAAAATCGACCAAGAGACAATTGCAATACATTCAACACTCCAACAACGCTCCATTTTTAGCATTGGTCTTTGTTTTTTATCGTATAAGCATTTTCTTTAATTTACAATGTGTTGATTAATTATATTGCTCATGATGTTGTCTTAGTCACTACTACAATCTATTGTGCCATTTTTACAAAAACTCCTAAACAACTTACTCAATCACAAACTGTTAGTTTTTACAAGATTATAGAAGTATAACTTAAATGCAAATAAACAATAGGATTTCTAGAACAAAGACAGCACAGAAACAATGAACACAAGAGTTTATCCTGGGAAGCCCAATCAAGAAAAAACCAGCAACCTTTGTATAGAGATGATAGCTTCTGAGAACAGAGTAGAAGAGAGAGAGAGAGAGAGAGAGAGAGAGAGAAAGAGAAGTCTCTCCAAGATAAAACACTCCTTCTCACTTGTGCTATGAACTTCTCCATGAGAGAGAGAACTTGCTTGTGTTGGATGAGTGAGTAAATGAGGCGCTTGGCCTCTTTATTTATACTCATTACACAACTGACTTTTACCTTAACTAGGTCAACCTACCTTGGGGAAATATAAAAATAATTTTCATTTTATTCTTTTCTTTAATTAACCTTCCCCATGGTTTACATTGAATCTTTATAGGGTTTACATGAGTAATTGCATCAGTATAATCTCCCGTAGGAGGTACAAGGAAATACAATACAAGTACAACAAAAATAACTTCTGAAGTTGCACAAATTCCAACACTCCCTCTCAACAAGGAAGGTATTCTTCAGATATGGTCATCATCAGCATCACGAACATCTGGGTCTCTTCTATACATCTCATCTGTCTCGATCATCTCTATAAATGTTGAAGGTTGTCAACACAATCTCCGTCCGTCGAGAGGTGTCATCATGTATCTGATCCATTCAATTCATCGGTAGATCTATTAGCTCTGCAACTCTACACAGTTCATTGGAGAGAACAATAATCAACATCTTATCTACTATGAGTCTCATGCTTCACACGGCCATCTACTACCTGTTCATCTCAAGTGCCGATGGGATTTCTCCCACACCAGGCTGAGAACCAGAGCAAATAGTGGTCACTAGTGTACACGACCATCTACTACATGTTCATCACTACTGCCAATGGGATTTCTCCCATACCAGGATGAGAACCAAAACGAGTAGTGGTCACCAGTGCACACGACTGTCTACTTCATTCCCGTCTCAATATTTCGATGGGATTTCTCCCATACCAGTTTGTGAACCAAGGCGAGTAGAGGTCACCAATGTACACGACCATCTACTACCTGTTCGTCTCTACTGCCGATGGGATTTCTCCCATACCAGGATGAGAACCCGAACGAGTAGAGGTCACTCGTGCACACGACCATCTACTTCCTGCCCGTCTCAATATGTCGATGGGATTTCTCCTATACCAAGCTAAAATATGGAACAAGCAGAGGCACCAGTGTGAAAGCAATGCAGATGTTTGTCTCAACTTTCCCTCTCCACGAGGGATGTATTTTCTTCTACTCCAAGTTTTCTACAAAAGTAATCAAACTTTCTCTTGAGAAGAGGCTTGGTAAGAATATTTGCAATCCGGTAATATGTCGGAACATAATGTAACTCGACCACACCTTTCTGTGCCATATCACGAATGTAGTGATATCGAATCTCTATATGCTTCGTCCTATCGTGAAATATGGGATTCATTGACATATGTATACAACTCTGATTATCACAGTAAATCACATTCGGTCCTGGAATCTGACCAAACAATCCTGCAAGGAGTTTTCGAAGCCATATTGCTTCTCAGGTTATTGTATTGGAAGCCATATACTTGGCCTCTGCAGTGTTGAGTGCTACTGATGTCTGCTTCCTCCTACACCAAGAAATTACTGCAAAACCCAAACTAAAGCAACATCCAGAAGTACTCTTCTTGTCTGCAACACATCCGACCCAGTCTGAATCATAAAATCCTTACAATGTCAAATCGCATCCTGAAGCATACCTTAGTCCATATCCCACAATATCACGTAAGTATCTGAGAACATGTTTTGCATTACCCCAGTGAATCTGCCTTGGATCATTCATAAACAGGCCGAGAGTGTTCACATCAAAACATATATTTGGTCTGGTGTTCGTCAAATACATCAGAGATCCAATCAACTGGTGATACATGGGAGGATCACATGGACTTGCAGTCCAACATCTTGAATCTCTTCAAAATATCAATGGTGTATTTTCCTTAACTTATGAAAAATTCTTTCTACCTCTACCATACTTCTAGTCCCAAGAAGTAATGCATCAAACCAAGGTCCTTCATTTCAAACTCAAAGGCAAACTTCTTTTTACACCATTCAATAAGTTTCTCATTACCTATGAGAAACAAGTCGTCCACATACAGAACCAAAATCAGTGGCTCATTATCCACAATCTTGTAGTAAAGATTGGGATCTGCATCACTCTTGCTGAATCTCAACTTTACCAAGTATCCATCTGTCCATCCATACCAAGCACAAGGTGCTTGCTTGAGTCCATATAAAGCCTTTTTAAGTTTACATACATGACTCGTTTCCATGGACAACAAACCCTTCTGGTTGTTCAATGTAAACTTCTTCCTCGATAACACCATTGAGGAAGGTGGTCTTTACATCCATCCGATGTAGCTTCCATCCCATAGCTAAAGCAATAGCAATAATGGTCCTGATGGAAGTATATCCAGCCACAGGAGCAAATGTCTCATCGTAGTCAATTCCCGCTTTCTAAGAGAATCCTCTGGCAACAAATCTAGCCTTGTGTTTTTCCACACTACCATTTGCTCTATGTTTAATCTTGTAAAGCCACTTGGAAGTCACTACTGACTTCCCCTCAGGTCTCGGTACAACCTCCCATACATCATTCTTCATAATGGACTGGAATTCCTCCATCATGGCATCCTTCGAAACTTGGTGTCTAGATGCTTCTTCATACATGGTAGCATCTGAGTCAATGATGTGACTCATCAATGCTACATAACTCGAGAACCTCTGAGGTCTTTTGCTTTCTCAATAAGTGCCATGTGGAACTTCATGTCCCTTTGCATCCTGCAATGTTTGTTGTGCCCATCGAGGCATTTTTCGGTTTATTGTCATATCTGTGGGAGCATCAATTGGCTCAACTGGATCAATGGGATTGATTGGTTCTTTCTTTTCTTCAAACTCCCTCTTAACTATTGGAGGGGGAGATGATCTCATCTCTTCGTCCTCATTGATCCCCATATCAAATTCTCTTCCTTTCTGAATAGCCATCTCTTCTTCAAAGGTCGCATCCCTACTGACTTCAATCTGCCTCAATCATGGGATGTATATTCTATAAGCCTTTGAAGACTCACTGTATCCCACGAATGTTGCCTTCTTTCCTGAAGGTTCTAACTTCGTCCCTTTATCCTTAGGCACATGAATATAGACTAGGCAGCCAAAGATACAAAGGTGGCCCACTTTTGGCTTTACTCCTTTGAAAGCTTCTTCCAAAGTCATGTTCTTCAAGATTTTATAAGGGCATATGTTTTGTACATAAACAATTGTTCTAGATGCTTCTCCCCATAAGAACATCAGTAGACTTTGGTCATGTATCATGGCTTTGGCTGCCTCCACAACTGTTTTGTTCTTTCTTTCCGCAACCCCATTTGGTTGAGGGTTGTAGGGAACTGTGAGCTCCCTCTTAGTTCTTGCTTCCTTGCAGAAATCATTGAAATATGTAGAGGTATATTATCCACCATTGTCTAATCCCAAGATCTTAAACCTCCTTGACAGATTCTCGACTTATGCTTTGAATTCTTTGAACTTATTGAGTACTTCCTCGGATTCCTTGGTCTTGAGAAAGTATATCCACGTCTTTAGTGAGTGGTCATCAATAAATGTTACATAATAGTTGTAACCACCCAATGAAGTAACAGTCATGGGTCCGCACAAGTCAAAGTGAACTAGATCCAATATTCCCTTGGATTTGCTTTCATTTTTCGGAAAGGAACCTTGGTATTCTTACCAAGTGCACATCCTCTACATATACTATCATGGTCTACATGAAGCACTGGTATACCTGTCACCATGTTCCTTAATGCTAGGAGAGCTTGATGGTTTAGATGCGCTAGTCTTTTGTGCCATAGCTCACCTATGTTGGTGGAATCATGGACTAAAGCTTGATTTTGTAAGGTGCTCAATCAATACAAGCTCTCCTCTCTTACACCAATTACTGTTGTTGTGTTCATGTAAGAATTCTTGTGCCAAGGAAGCACATTTCTATCTGCAAGTGTAACTCTATATCCCTTGTCCTCTAAGGCAAAGATGGAGAAAAGGCTTCTTTTCATACCAAATACATAAAGCACATCATTCAGGTGTAGTAAGTCATTGGATTCTAACTGAAGAAAGGTAGATCCAAATCCTTTCACAGTGTAATTGGCAACATCTCCAAGTACAACACGGAGATGAGATTCTTTCTCAACAACTTCTAAAAGGTTCTCTTTATAACCAATCATATGTTTAGAAGCACCACTATCTATAAACCATGTATCACTAGTGGTGGGAACAATATCTGATAATGCTGATATGAAGAAGAATTTTGTACGTTCTTCATTTCTTTGTTTCTTCTGATGATGACTTTAGTCTACATCAATTGTGATGCTTCATGCTTCCTCTTGTTTGCACTAAACCACTTGTTTGCGTAGTGACCATATTTTCTACGCTCATGGCATTGTATGTGTGATAAATCCTTCTTCTTTTCCCTGCGATATGGAGAAGAGCTTGGTCTCCTAGCTTGGTGTTTATGTTTGTGAAACTTCCTTCCTTTTCCCTTACCTTTCTTGGCATGAGTAGCATAAGAGTATTTGAATGGTTGACGAAAAGAGGGAAGGATCAAACCCCACTAATGGACCAGTGCCGGTATACCTAAAGGGAGAAATGGAGTCAAGGGAGAACCCACGAGGGCCCTGTGTCAGAGGAGCATCTACTAGATCTTCTTCTTTCTAAAAGCAGAGGATGCGCTATGCAGACAAAGGAGATGCTACACAATCAAACTTGATAAAATGTAAGCATCAAACCCGTGCTTGCCCGCTCACAAAGGGGAAAAGAAAGCAGCTACTAGGATTTCCACCTTCCAATGAGATGGGAGCATATGATTATGGTCCCCAACGTAGACATAGGGAGGAAAGCTAGCCAGCAACTAATGCTTAATAACATAGGTTAATGCCACACACCATAGAGGGTACTCGACTGAACAAACATAAAAACCCAACAAGATATTTTTCTATTAAGTCTGGGGAAAATTCCTCCCAGTTTTTTCTATGTTTTACAATGAAGAAGACTTGCTTCTTTATAGACCAAAAGGCTCTCATAAAATCATAAAAGAGCAAAAAGGAAATAAAATAAAATAGAAGTTTTAGGATCATACATCCACTTTTCTCTCTAATCGACCACCTAAAAGCTTCACTTTAAAAAAAAAGGTAACTACTACTTTAAACATGTTCACTTGGCTTCTTATGAAAGAACACGTGTGCACACCAATAGTCGGCTAACCCTTAGACATAAATCAAATAGTTTCCAGGCAGCAAGTGGCACATGTATCCAACGAATTATACCACCAAGCCGTGGATTTGCTCAAAAAATAACGCTGCGAAATTACTGTGTCAATCTGAGCTGCTGCCAACGCCATGTATCAACCACGACATAACTCATCAACGTGGAAATCCCTGCAATTGGCGTGAACCGGAAGATCAGTGATACCCTGGTTGCTTCAAAAAACTCCACAGATCTATTCGCGGAATGCTCCAAAACTCCATGTAGCACTCGAAATTTCCTGAATCGACTACCAATCAATCACTAATATCGGTTGCCAACGATCTATTTGAAACCCGATTTTGGCCGTTGAAAATAGTCGTGGCATGAGCTTCAATAAAAATAAAAATAAACCCACCGACTTAGAGACATGATAGATAGTGATGGTGAAAACAAATTACGGCAACAGGTGTGCCTAATGTTGGAGGTCACAGGTTCAAAACCAGCGTGGGGTAGGGTTGTTCATTGGCCTGTTGTGACAAGGCTCGAAGGATAGGCGACCCCTGGGATAGAGGCTCACCCCAGTGGGCTTCAAGACGTATCAGTTCCTGCTGAGTCACAAGTTACTGGTATATCTGACTTGCGAGCTGTTGGATATACTCTTGGGAGGTTGTTGTTCCCATGGTCTAAAAAACAAGAAAACAAATTATGGTAGCATCAAGAAACCGGCGACTAATCTGACCTCCAAGCGAAACGCTTTTAGTGACTGCGATTTCAACTTACTCGGCATCCTCCATGAAATTTTCACTCCTCCACGAATTCGATCTTTTGCCGGCGATTTTCTTGCTGTCAAAAAATTTCATGACGATCCGCTATATTTATTGGTGTGCTTAGCATGTAATGGTGGACAAGAGCTTCATCGACGGCTAAAAGGAAATCAATACGTTTTGTGCATGATGGACATGGTTGAACAACGAAGATCTTTTCCATCCAATTAAAATCGGGTGAACAACTACCAACTCTCCAGCTCCAGCTTTTATAAATGACGAGCCGACCACCATAAAAAACCGCGAGTCTACATTTTTCATTCTGAGATGAACATTGTGCATTTGTCCACGATTTTTCTTGTATGTATGGATATGATACTGAAGCCAATACATTTTGTATACAGCCTTGATAATCATGTTTCTCTGCCTTGCCATAATAAAATAACCACAAGTCTCCCCATCACAAAATGCTTGCCCTGCTCCCCTGATGATTATCATCTCGGCATCATTTTCTTTCTCTTCGTCCAGAACAATCTGTCATATGTGGCACTTGGTCATGACTTGGGTACTAGAAATTGAAACCAAATCCCGTACTCGAGCTAGTGCTTGAAAATGACAACGGCTTCTCTTTGCTTTGCATGCAATGCCTGAATCCATTTTTTGATTTTCAAAATGCTGACTATTTTGTGGTCTTTTACAGCCTGTGGAGGACTGTATTTCAGCTGCAAATGTACCCTGACCAGCAACTGATGTGTAAAAGAAAAAACAAAAACAAGATCTTTCTGCTACTTTGTGGACACCTTTGTCAAATTGAGGTGGTAACATACTGCATAAGAGGGAATTGACTGCGGACATTTGGTACATAGAACAGATCGGGACATTCATTCAGTATTAAAGTCATCAACCGAATAAAAGAAGCCTTAGTTTTAGGCTTAAAAGTCAACATCAAATTAGAATTGCATGCATGCAAAAGTGAAGCATAAACCCTAAAAGTGACATGCAAACCCTAAAAGCGCATGATGATCTATCTATTATTATTGTTGTTGATTTGGAGTTTTGAGCAGCAGCACAGCATGGAGCCGCAGCAGTTGGGGTTAAAGACAGCGTCTTCGACTAACAAGGGTTTGGCAATGCAACTATCTGCCCTAGTCTCTTTCAAGATAGACCATCCAAGTTTATCAACAGCATTCATCGTATTCATCCATATCCAGCGATCCATTATCCACAGGAAGGTTATTTGTAGGTTCATGTGTGCAGCTAGGGATTTAGCTGGAAACCCCAAGGTATTCATTGTGTCTCTGAATCTCAGTTTATCTTCCGTAGAATGGCATCACCTTCACCGACAGGGTCACTCCACTGCGTTGGGTGATCATTAGCCAGTGTTACCAACATCGGCTGATTTATCGCCGATGTCCAATAAATCGCGATTTTTTCGCTGCGCCGAAATTTAAACAAAAAATCGCCGAAAAAATCGCCCCCGATTTTTTCCAAGAAATCGCCGCTTTTTCCCCGAAAAATCGCGAGTCGATGCAAAAAATCGCCCGCGTGGACAGGGCCGGAAAAAGTCTGTCTTTCAGTTGGTTTTTTTTCATTTTTTTTTCTCATTTTGACTCAAACAGTCCACTAGGAGGTGAGCTAAGGGTCTGAGAGGGCAAGTGAAGAGAGTTTCAAGAAACCAACAACGAATTTAGGCAACATTTTCTTCGCCATCAAGCATCAAATTGAAGATTGGATCTTGCCATTTGGGGTTTTTTTCCATAATTATCACAGTTGAAGGTAAGTAAAAAATTTGCCCATCATTTCTCACTTTCCCAAGAGGGACTGTTGTTGATTTACTTTGCCATGTAATTCTCTATCTTCAAAAACGATTTTTATAGGGTTTTAAGCATTTTTTTTCAACTGTTATGTATTTTGTTGCTTGCATGCCAAAAAACGTTTTGGCATTTTTTATCTTGCCCTAGATTCCTTATAAATCCTCATAAAAATGTCTATGTATTTTTCCTCATCAAATTAATGGTTGAATGCTCAATATTTCTTGGAATTCTTCTTGTGTTTTACATTTTCATTAATCACATATGCTAAAAAACGTTTTTTTTCTTGCCTTAGGTTCAAACTTCAAGTTCAAAGTATCAAGATTCAAGCTTCATTTTGCCCATAATAACTCCATATACAAGATGCCAAAGGCTTTGGATCCATTTTGGGAGTGGGGCTCACCTATTGACCCGGTCAATCGACAAATTCTCACTTGCAATCTATGTGGGAAAAGAATGACAGGAGGGATAAGCAGGCTGAAATACCACCTTGCACAAATAGCAGGGCATGATGTGGGTCCTTGCAAAGAAACAACTCCGGAAATCATTGCTAAGGCCACACAAGCGATTGAGGGCACTAGGCTAAGGAAACAATACAGGGAGGCCGTGAGGAATCAACTTGCTTCAAGATCCGGGTCCGCAGTAGGAGTAGGGGCTAGTGGGACAAGCCCAGATACCAATATCCACTCCACACCGCAGTCCACATCGCCTTTCATGGTATCTTCAAGATGCAACCCTGGTGGACAACCTTCTATAAGGTCCATGGTGAAAGTAAAGGAAAAAGCACACGCACACAAACTTATTGGTCGATGCTTGTTATGGAGTGCTATTCCATTTAACTTTGCAAAGAACCCATTTTATGTGTCCATGTTTGAGGCGGCTGCCATAGTTGGAGCAGGGTTTAAGCCCACTAGTTATGAGGAGTTGAGAGGGCCCATCCTTCAGGATGAAAAGACTGATTGCACTCGCAGATTGGAGGAGCTTCAAAGATCATGGGACTTAACAGGATGCAGTGTGATGTCGGATGGTTGGACCGATATGAGGGGTAGGACACTTCTCAACTTCTTGGTTCATTGCCCCAGGGGGACTATGTTCATGAGATCTGTGGATGCATCTGCACATGTCAAAGATGCGGTTTTACTATGTGACTTGTTGGATGAGTTCATCCAAGAGATTGGGCCGCAGCATGTTGTCCAAGTGATAACGGACAACGCTGCGAATTATGTGGTTGCTGGTAGGATGCTCATGGCCAAGTATCCTACACTATTCTGGACTCCTTGTGCCGCCTATTTCCTTGATTTGATCTTAGAGGATTTAGGCGAGATTGATTGGATCAGGGATACTATTGATTCAGCACGGAGCATCACAAAATTCATATATAACCATGCAACAGTGCTTAGCTTGATGAGAAAGTTCACAGGTGACAAAGAGTTGGTGCGTCCTGCCATCACACGCTTTGCCACTAACTTTATTTCTCTTCAATCACTCTTGAATTCTATTTGGGACTTGCAAGCGATGTTCTTTTCACCAGAGTGGCGTGCTTTATCATTTAGCACTAGACCAGAGGGGCAAGCCACATTCAGGCTAGTTGCATATGATGAGAGTTTTTGGGGTGCGGTGAAGGAGGTGTGCACCATCGCCGAACCTTTGGTAAGGGTTCTCCGCTTGGTTGATGGAGAGAAGCCCGCAATGGGCTACCTATATGAGGCCATGGATAGGGCCTAAGAATCCATCCGTGCTTATTATGAGGACAAGGGAGATCAGGGGCAGAAGAGACGACATATGATATGGGCGGTGATTGATGCGCGATGGAACCACACACTCCATCACCCCATTCATGCTGCAGGGCTATACCTCAACCCTTTGTTTGCTTACTCCTATGGCTTTAGATTTGATGGAGAGGTTATGTCTGGATTCTATGAGTGTGTCCAAAGGATGGTACCTGATGCAGCTGAGTGTACACAGCTTTCCCAAGAGTTGGAAATGTATAAGAGAGCTACAGGATTATTTGGGTTTGATATAGCAATAAATGATGGGACCAACCTGATGCCAAGAAAGCTTCACCTAGTTTCAAACTTTCAACTTTAAAGTTTAAATTTAAAATTTCATTTTCTCTTTCTAATTCTTTGTTTTAAATTTTAATTTCCGTTTCTCATGTTTATTTTATTCATAATTTCATTGTAGATACTTGGTGGGAGAACTATGGTGGTTGTGTACCTATTCTACAGAGGCTTGCCATTCGAGTGCTCAGCCAGACATGTAGCTCTTCTGGTTGCGAGCGCAACTAGAGTGTATTTGAAATAGTAAAAAAGCGCAACAGGTTAGAGAATTTCAAATTTTCAAATTCATTATATAATATAAATTATTAAATTCTAATTTATAGATTTATGCCACTTTAATATTTAATATTTATGATCCTCCTCCAGGTTGGATACTCAGCGCCTTAATGATTTGGTCTACGTCCATTACAATCTCGGGTTGTGGGTGAAGCAGTATCAAAGAATAGTTGATGCGAAGGGCATTTCATTGGATGAGATTGACACCATCGTTGCATGGAGGGCAGAGTGTGAGGAGCCTGTTATGGAGGTAGCCCCTGATTGGCTAGAGGATGATCATGCTACTGATAGTGATCATGGTGAGACTCATACAGTCTCAGAGGATTTGGATGAGCATGTTCCAGTTCCAGAGGAGTTTCACACCGATTCTGGGAGTGTGCCACAGTCAGAGCTAGAGGGAGATAGACCCGGTGGTAGCACAGGCACTAGTACTGGTAGAGGAGCAGGAGCTGCAGGACTACCTCCTCGACCTTCTCATTCTTCAGGACATCAGTTTCGGCCACCTTCTCCAGTTTCTAGAGGACGTCATTTTGCAGGGTCTTCTTCTAGAGGACGTCAAAGTCCAGTACGAGGCCCACAAGCCTCAAGGGCACTTGCTTCTAATTCTAGAGGAAAGGCCATTTGCAGAGCGATTACCTTTTCCCGTAAAAGGGGTAGAGGGAATCAATAGTTTATTTACTTTATTTCATTGTAGATGACTCGTGAGTCATGATGATGATCATGAGATACATTTGTTATATTCTTGATGACTTAAGATGCAAGGACATGATCCATTTTGTATGTGTGATGTATCTCGATTCTCTAGATATCTTATATATCTTATATATCGGTTTTCTTTCCATATTCATGTAGGAATGTGTTTATTTGATGTTATTGTTGCTTTAGATGTTTAAAAAATTGAAAAAAAATGAATATTTTTCTATTTTTTAAGTTTGTCGATTGTTTCCCGATGTTTGCCGATGTTTTGCCGAGATATCCCAAAACGATGTTTCCTGGACCCTGCCGATTTTTTCGCCGTGCCGATGTTTGCAACACTGTCATCAGCTTCCAGTTTGCTCATCCGGAGCAATTATCAGCAGATCCGAGAGGTTGGGGGCGTGAGCACCAGACTGGTAAACCAATTCGCAAGGGCTCTTGGAGAGGTCAGAATCTTTGCATGTTCTAGTCATTCTCTCCAGCAGGGGAAGACCATCATCTCTACAAATTTTCGGCACCAACAGGTCACTCCTCCATCGAAAACGTCATCTTTAGCTAGAAGAGGGGGTTTCATGCTGTCGGGCATCAACACCAGGAAAGGAGCAATATTACTTCACCAGCTCAGCTTTATATGCATGCATCATATCTCTGGAGTATCTTCAGCTTGATTATCAGTGGTAAGTATTTACCTTCTTCCTACAAATCTCTGCCCTAGTTCAGCTATAATTTAGGGCCAATAGCACGCCACCTCGCATGCACATTTTAATTCAGTATTATTGTAAAACTTGAGGCTAAAAGCAAGCCCTAGAATAGTTAAACAATAGAATATCAGTATTTGGGATATTTCAATAGTATCAGAGCATGTTCCTTTCCAGCTATGGGCTTGAACATGAGAAGTAAACGAATACAGAAGAAGACACTTTTGTAACCTATAGGAAAAAGAAGGGTAGGTACATTGAGGAGCAGAAATTTGAGGATATCCAGCTAGAATATACCAACTCAGACATGAACCCAACAGGTATACATTCTGACAGAGGGAAAGGAACAGGAGAAGAGGAAGACAGGATGAAGTTTTGTAGCTTGGTAAACGCATTGCATGACCTAGCCAAAGGTCAAAAGGAAGTATTGCATGCAATAAAAAAATTGGCTTCGAACCCACAACCAGGTCATGGCAGTATACCTCTCTCGACAGTAGATAGAGGGTCTACAAGCAACAGTGGGAAGCATGCATACACTAATATGCAAAACACACCCCATATATATAACAGAACTACTATGCCTCACTTCCTGGCAAATGCAGTAGCAGGACCAGTCATGCCAGTAGAACCTAGTGAACCATTTGGAGCCTATTTACAGGAATACAATGATTTCGGAGATGAGTTCCATGCAACCATGTCTTTCTCAGACTTCTACAATATGAAAAGTAGGAACCGGCCCAGGAATTTCAACGGAGGGTTTAACGAGAAATATGAGTTGCAGAAAACCTTGGGTAGATTGACCATCCCAAACTTTTACAGGGCTCGCGGAGGTTTAGGGAGAATATGGGTTCAGAAGTTGGATACGTACTTCCAACTGAACCCCATGACAGAAACAGATGCCATTAAATTGTCTACACTACACCTGGACGGAGAGGCTCATGAGTGGTGCTACCACGGGCTAATGACATTGGGTCACAACACCATCAGTTCCTATAGTGAATTCACACAGAAGCTCATGGAGCGGTTTGACAGGAAGGACCCGGAGATACACTTTAGAGAGTTGGCTCAACTCAAACAGACAAGTAGTGCCGAGGCCTTCATCTCAAAGTTTCATAGAGTCGTTGTTATGGTGACAGATGTGTCGGAGAACAAGTTAATTATGTTGTTCTCAGAGGCCTTGACAGAACCACTACAAGGGTGGGTGAAAGCCTACAAACCGTCTACCCTACAGCATGCGATCAGCAAAGCCAGAGATCTACAAGATTCAGTTCCGAAGAACAGGTTTCCAGTTAAGACCAACTTTCCAAATAGAGATAAAGACAGAAAACCTTTTCAACAGGAAATGCCAAAGAAAACTTGGTTGGACGACAACACAAGGAAGGATTTGAGACGAAAGAAAATAAGCTTCACTTGTCAAAAACTAGGGGTTCCAGGCCACAGATGCTCAGTGAAGGCCAAGGCCCACTATATAGATGTCTATTTAGACAGTGAAGGGGAGGAATCCAAACAAGAAACAGCGGAGGAATTGAGGGCAGTAGAGGAGGAGTCACCCCAGGGAGATACACAAGAGGGAGTTATTACTACACTATCCAGAGTACCTAGGTTTCACACTCTCAAGGTCAAAGGAGTAGTACAAGGCCACAGGGTAGGAGTGTTGATTTGATGGGGGAGCAACCCACAATTTCATTGATGCAGCATGGGTGGCTAAGCGGGGTATCCCGACAGAGAAGTTTCAAGGATTCACTGTAGCGGTAGCAGGAAATACTATCGGGCTCCTAAACTGAATGTCACATTAGGAAACTACCATATGACAGACTCATTTTATGTGGTGAATGTGGCTGATACAAATGTAGTATTAGGTGTCCAATTGCTCTATTCAATAGTAAAATATACTACAAAGTACAGGGAAATGGAAATGTAATTCCAAGGACCGAATGGAAAACTGGTAGTTTTGAGGGGCATGGATACTTAGCCCCCCAAACCAGTATTATTACAGAGAATGGAGGTCGTACTCAGACAGGGTGACATAGAATGGTCAGCAGAGTACTTGATCACTTTTAGAAAATCTCCGGAGAACAACACCCAACATCCAGCAGATATTCAGGCACTATTGCAGAAACATGAGAAGGTATTTCGAGATCTTCCAGCAAGTAGACCACCAGATAGGGGATTTGAGCATATTATTGAGTTGGAAGAGGGGACACAGGAAGTCATAACCACTCCTTATAGACATCCCAAAAGAAACAAGGATGAGATCAAGAAGATGATCAAGGAATTACTAGAACTAGGATATATTTCGCCAAGTTCTAGTCCCTTTGCATCATCAGTGGTCTTAGTTAAAAGGAAAGATGGCACATTACGAATGTGTATTGATTACAGAGCACTCAACAAGAAGACCATCAAAAACAGGTATCCCATCCCCAGGATTGATGAACTAATGGACGAGCTACTAAGTGTCAAATACTTTTCAAAGATCGATCTTCGATTAGGGTACCATCAAATCCGAGTAAGGGATCAAGACATTTCCAAGACAGCTTTTTGTTGCCACTATGGTCACTATGAGTTCTTAGTCATGCCATTTTGACTCACCAATGCTCCAGCCACCTTCCAGTCTTGCATGAAACACACTTTCAGGGCTCAGTTACTAAAGTTTTTTCTAGTTTTCTTTAATGATATTTTACTTTACAACAAAACTTGGGAGGAACATCTGAAACACTTAGATGAGGTATTGAGAATTCTAGAAGAGCACTCGCTTTACGCAAAGATATCTATGTGTGAGTTTGGCATGAAGGAGATTTTGTATCTAGGATATATAATCAATGCAGAAGGGGTACAGGTTCATATGGAGAACATTAGAGCTATCCGGGATTGGCCTACACCAAAGACAGTTGCTAAACTGAAGGGATTTTTAGGCCTTTGCACATATTACAAGAGGTATGTTAAGGGATTCTCTCAATTCCCCGGACCACTCACCGATCTCACAAAGAAAGGGGCATTCACATGGACAGAATTGGCACAGCAAACCTTTGAGAAAATGAAAACAATCATGAGTTCTTGCCCTGTTTTGGCACTACCGAATTTCTCACAATCGTTCATAGTGGAATGCGATGCTTCAGGAGAAGGACTAGCGGCAGTACTGATGCAAAACCATCACCCGATTGCATTTGAAAGCCATAAACTAAAAGACTATGAACGTCACTACTCCATATATGACAAAGAGATGCTAGCCATCTTACATGCCTTAACTAAATTCAGACAGTATTTGGTGGGAAGCAAGTTTAAAATCAAGACAGATCATAGCAGCCTCAAATACTTCATGGAGCAAAAAGAATTAAATGAGCGCCAACAAAAATGGGTCAGTAAGGTACAGGCTTAGGATTTTGAAATAAGGTATGTAAAGGGTAAGAACAATGTCGTAGTTGATGCCTTATCCAGACGACCAACTTAATTATCCCTCATGAGGATATCCACGGATTGGAGGTCTCTTCTCCTAGTAAAATATTCCAGAAACAAATTTGCTTGTGAGTTATTAGATGGACAGATCCAGGATGACAAGTACAGAATCATTGACGACGTCATCTATTACAAAGGTAGGATATACCTCGTCCCAGAATCAGCTTTAAAGAGGAAGATCATACAGGCATCGCATGACTCGCCATTATCAGGGCATCATGGGTTCTTGAAAACCTACAAATAGATCCGAGAGAGGTTCTCATGGAGGGGCCTCAAAGGGGAGGTGATACAACATGTTCGGGAATGCAGTATCTGCAAGCAGAACAATATCGAACACACTCATCCGACAGGGTTACTTCAGTTATTACCGATACCGGAGCAGAAATGGGAAAGCATCTCGATGGACTTCATTACAGGGTTACCCAAGGTACAGGGACGAGACTGCTTATATGTAGTGATAGATTGATTGACCAAATTTGCTCACTTCTTTGCTATCTCTTCCGACTATTCAGCATCGCAAGTAGCCAAGTTATTTTTCACTGAGGTTTTCAGACTCCATGGGCTACCCAAAACCACTGGCAGTGATCATGATAGTAAATTCACCAGTGCTTTCTGGCATGAGCTATTCAAATTGGTAGGGACAGAACTTGCTACAAGCACAAGTTATCATCCCAAAGCGACGAGCAGACGAAGATTGTCAACAAGTGGATTGAGGGGTACCTGAGAAACTATGTAGCAGGGCAACAGAGGACATGGATTAAATGGCTACACTTAGGAGAGTACTGCTACAATACTACCCACCACATGTCTATTAAAATGACACCTTTCAAGGCTCTATATGGCTATGATGCACTGAACTTTGCAAACTTGGCTTTTGGAGACAGCAAGGCACCAAAGGCCAAAGATTGGGTACAGGACAGTCAAGATATTCTCAATATCCTAAAGGTGAATCTACAGGCAGCACAGAATCAGCAGAAGCTATATGCAAACAGACACAGGATTGAAAGGAGCATTGAGGTAGGAGATTTGGTATATTTATGGCTACAACCTTACAGCCAATCTTCCCTCAAGAAAAAAGGAGCGAAAAAACTAAAACCTCACTTCTTTGGTCTTTACAAAGTAGTTAGGAAGGTTGGAGAGGTGGCTTATGAACTAGAACTCCGAGAGGAGAGAAAAATTCACAATGTGTTTCATGTGTCCAACCTCAAGAAAATAGTAGGACAACACATTGTTCCATCCATCGAGTTGCCTCCCTTAGATGATGAAGGAATTTTGATGTTGATTCCAGAGAGAATCCTACAGGTGCGAGAAATGAAACTCCGAAATAGGGTGATTCGAGAGTACTTGGTAAAATGGAAAGAATTACCTATGCAGGATGCCACACGGGAGGGAGAGCAGGTATTGCAGCATCCTAGTTTGTAGTTGCTTGAGGCCAACCAATTTCAAGCGGGGGGAACTGTAATGTCATTTTCTAATTAAGCACCAAAACACCTGCTAACCTATTTAATTCCCATAGGTTCGAGCGGGTACTGCATAAGAGGGAATTGACTTAGGACATTTGGTACTTAGAACAAATCGGGACATTCATTCAGTATTAAAGTCATCAATCAAATAAAAGAAGCTTTATTTCTTTAGGCTTAAAAGTCAACATCAAATTAGAATTGCATGCATGCAAAAGTGAAGCATAAACCCTAAAAGTGGCATGCAAACCCTGACAACGCATGATGATCTCCTTAAGAAGGGTTATTGGACTACAGGAGCTATCTATTATTATTATTGTTGAGTTGGATATTTAAGCAGCAGCACAGCGTGCAGCCACAGCAGTTGGGGTTGAAGACGGCGTCTTCAGCTAACGAAGGTTTGGCAGTGCAACTATCTTCCCTAGTCTCTTTCAGGATAGACCATCCAGGTTTATCAACAGCTTTCATCGTATTCATCCATATCCAACGATCCATTATCCACCGGAAGGTTATTTACAGGTTCATGTGTGCAGCTGGGGATTTAGCTGGAAAACCCCAAGCTATTCATTGGGTCTCTAAATCCCGGTTTATCTTCCATAGACTGGCATCATCTTCGCCGACAGGGTCACTCCACTGCATTAGGTGATCATCAGCTTTCGGTTTGCTCATCTGGAGCAATTACCAGCAGATCCGAGAGGTTGGGGGCATAAGCACCAGACTGGTAAACCAATTCGCTAGGACTCTTGGAGAGGTCAGAATCTTTGTATGCTCCAGTCATTCTCTCCAACAGGGGAAGACCATCATCTCTACAAATTCTCGGCACCAACAGGTCACTCCTCCATCAAAAACATCATCTTTAGCTGGAAGAGGGAGTTTCATGTTGTCGAGCGTCAACACCAGGAAAGGCGCAATATTACTTCACCAGCTTAGCTTTATATGCATGTGTCTTATCTCTGGAGTATCTTCAGCTTGATTATCAGTGGTAAGTGTTTACCTTCTTCCTACAAATCTTTGCCCTAGTTCATCTATAATTTAGGGCCATTGGCACGGCACCTCGCATGCACATTTTAATTCAATATTATTGTAAATCTTGAGGCTTCAAGAAAACCCGAGAATAGTTAAACAGTACAATATCAGTATTTGGGATATTTCACAAGATCCATCATGACATCACCTGTGGGGTTGCCAAACCTTCTCTTAGGGTACCATCACACCATCAGAGCATGAATGACCACAAAATGGGTTATTAATGCTTCTCCAACCCATCTACGGCTTCTCCATCATCTACAAGGGCTTCAGCACCATCTCCAGGGTCTTCAGCATCATCACCAAGGTCTTCAGCATCGTCAACTGGTGGTGGCTTCAAGATCCAACCTTGTAGGAACAGGGACCTTGTCGACTGGGTACAAGGTGCTCCAAGGCATAACCTATGTTTGTAAGGGGTCCAATGCACTAGATGTGAGGGTACTATGATCATCCACACCTGTGCACTACAAGTGGGACTTGGTGGCATCAATGACTACCTGTGGGGCCACTGCAAGTCCATGTTGGCATCAATGACAATTTCAATCAACAAGCTTTCGGCAATGGCCTCTTCTAGAAATGCTCTGATACCATGTTAGTTTTTACAAGATTATAGTAATATAACTTAAATGCAAATAAACAATAGGATATCTAGAAAAAAGACAAAGCACAGAAACAAAGAACACAAGAGTTTATCCTCGGAAACCCAATTAGGAAAAACCCAACAACCTTCGTATAGAGATCATAGCTTCTGAGAATAGAGTAGAAGAAAGAGAGAGAAAAAAAAAACTCTCTCTAAGATAAAACCCCAAAAAACACTCCTCACTTGTGCTGCAAACTTCTCCAAGAGAGAGCGAACTTGTTTGTGTTGGATGAAATAGTAAATGAGGCGCCTGGCCTCTTTATTGATACTCATTACACAACTGACTTTTACCCTAACTGGGCCAACTTCTCTAACTGACTGGGCCGACCTACCTTGGGGAAATACAAAAATAATATTTATTTTATTATTTTCTTTACTTAATCGTCCCTGGGGTTTACATTGATTCTTTCTATGGATTACATGAGTAATTACATCAGTATAATCTCCCATATGAGGTACAAGGAAATACAATACAGGTACAATAAGAAGGACTTATATTTCATAATCCATTTTTAGCACTTGTCTTTGCTTTTTATCGTATAAGAATTTTCTTAAATCTACAATGCATGGATTGATTATATTGCTCATGATCTTGTCTTAATCACTATTGCAATCTATAGTTCATTTTTTACAAAAACTCCTAAACAACTTACTCAATCACAAACCACCATCTGAAGCCTAATCAGCCCTAGTAACTCATAGGGTCTACCCCCCTTGGCTTCGTTAGGAGTTTGCCTAAACGAAGGAGTCAAGATCAAGCAACAGTACTTGACTCGACACTTGCCCCCAAGGATGCACTTAGTGGCTTGAAGATTTCTTCCATGCCAACATAATCCCCCAGGTGCGTGAAAGGCGACAACAAGGTCAAAGATGGGTCACATAGCCCATCCTGTCAGGTTTATCAAAGAAGAACAACAGAACATAGCCCAGGGTATTGTAGATACTAAAGAAAACTAAGCTTCAAGGCATTTTAGGAAGTCTTTGCTTTGAAGGACAAGACGGGATCAATTAATAGCTCAATTTGGATGGTTGCCAAATTAGTTCAACAGTTGTTGATCTAAGGAATGATACCTCATTGGTTCAGACATGCATGTCGAATGTAGTCTACTAGTGAGGTTAAGAGACATGCCTGTGGATTGTTGTCCAATAATTTAGTTCAAGAGATTCAAGATTCGAGAGTTCTTGGAGGTGGAATCTGGGAACTCAAGAATTCACCTCAATGTTAAATTTTTATATTTTGTAGATCTGATATGATGATATGATTATGTAGCAGTTTTGTATATTGGTTTTAACTTCTAGCAAATACACTTGAAAATAAAATATTCACCATAGATCAACCAACACAATAGGGCACACAAAATTTTACCTTGGGGAAACCTTTTAAAGGTATAAAACCCCAGCAAGAATAATCATTCCTTAAAATATGAGATGCCTAAGTTTTAAATGAACAAAATTAGAGTAGACTTTACAATGAAGCCCCTAGGGCTTCTTACATGCCAAGAGAAACAAAAAGAAAGAGCTCATTGTAATCTGAAGGAAGCCCACTGAAGACTGTTGTAGGTGGAGACAGCCATGAGATGATGTCAACCCTGATATTGATGGCATCATCCCTTTATCAACCCTAAACAAAATAATGGCAGCCTCAACCTTCAAACAATCAATGGCAGCCCTCTAGGGCCTAATTACTGTTATGGCTACCCTGTTAGAGCTTCAACAACTCCACGGTAGCCCTACTAGGGCATGATCAAACCTTCAAATGACTAGAACAGGCCTCAATAGACTAGGAACAGATATCGACAGCCCTTCTAGGACAAAAACAAACCCTCCGCTAAGCGAGGGAGGCCCACAAAGGGATGCGGCTGAGATAGATAAACCCCAACAGTGACTTGGCTGAGAGAGATGGACTCCAACAGTGGTTCAGTTGAATAAGATAGACTCCAACAAGGCTACGCCCGAGTTCCAATGTCTGAATAGGACCTGGGACAATCTCCTTGTATTGTCCTTCGATGGTTGATCAAGACTTCAAAAATGATAGAGTTGAGAAGAAAGATAAGCAACAGCTTGAAGTAGCCAAACAAATTCTTGGATGGCAATAGAATGATTGAAGAATGAATGCTTTGATGTGATGAGAGTGTTCCATATTTATATTTCATCATTGAGAATCTATTCCATAGATTTACGAGTCAACAAATAATTAAATACATAATTAGGGCTTCCAATGTTTTATTTTTCACTTTTAATCCTTCATTAGGAGTCTTGACTTTTTATCTTGGGCTTTTAGTCATTTACTAGTGGGATTTTGATCCTTCATTGGGGTTCCATGACCATAACTCCTTAAACAAGTCATCGTAGACACTTCTCTTGGTCTCTATGGTCCACACGTGCCAGCTCAAAGTACATCATCATAAACAAGGAAGATTAATCTTGTTTCTCTTGTTCTCCTCGTTGACACTAAGATCATGTGCTAGGTACTTCAACAAGGGATGGTCGATCCCTTGAGAAGGTCCCATAGCCCACTGACCAAGGAGAGGAGTACATCACTTGCCTAGACCTAGTCTAGGGCTTCTAGTGATGACCCATTAACTGACTAGGTGCCTCATCCCCAGGCTACATCAAATTGACCAATGTCAACTACTTGGTAATTGACCAAGTGTCTCAGTCCCAAACTACATTGTGTCGATCCTCAATCCTAGAATGAGTCAAGGTCATCAAGTTCCTGGTAATTGATTGGGTGCCTCCATTCTCCCGGAGAATGGCTCTCAGCCCCAGGCTAAGCTTCAGTCCCAAACTGAATCAAATTCCTAGTAACTGATTGGGTACCTCCATTCTTCCAGAGAATGGCTCTCAATGCTGCTCAAAAATCAACACCCCATCTCAGCGAGAGAGGCATTCTCTACAATACCAAGCTTATCTCGAAAGTACTCAAACTTCGTCAATGATAGAGGCTTGGTCAATACATTTGCTATCTACTCACTTGTACGAATGTACTGAAGTCTCATGGCACCTCTCTGGACCATATCTCTGATGAAGTGATACTTCATCTCAATGTGTTTTGATCTATCATGAAACAATGGATTCTCTAAAAGCTTCATTCAACTCTGGTTATCATAATGGATAACAGTTGGTTGAAGCTTCTCACCAAATAAGTCAAAAAGTAACTTCCCAAGCTACACTGCTTCTCGGCAGGCATCACTAGCAACAATATACTCAACTTTTGTTGTGCTCTGAGCTATGGAACCTTGTTTCTTTCTAGACCAGGAGATCATGGTTGATCCCATACTAAAACAATACTGAGATGTGCTTTTCCCGGTCCACTGCACTGCCTGCCCAATCAAAGTCAGCATAACCAAGTAACGTCACTCCACTACTGGAAGTGTAACTGCACCCATAAGCAATAGTGCCCCGCTGATATCTAAGCACATGTTTCATAGCTACTGAACATATGTGCTTAGGCCCATATATAAGTTGACTCAGTGCACTCACTACATAATAGATAGTTGGTCTAGTATGTACTAGGTACATTAATGATCCAATAAGCTGATGGTACAAGGTAGGATCCACTAGCTTTGAACAAGAAGTTGTCTCACATTGCTTTTTCAAGTGTGCTTCTCCAAGAAAAGGAGATGCATCTTAGCTCAACCTTTTACTTGGGATCATGATCTGCACAATCTTTTCACACTTACAATAAAAACATTATATTTGGAACTTTTTACAGGTGGAAACCGAAAAGGCATGAGCTACAACTTAATAAAACATGCCTTCTTAAATCGCTAAGAGTAAAAGAGTAAGTAAATAACTTTACAACTACAAATATTTACCCTATGTACTACAAAGAGCCTTCTAAGCAAGATTAATTATGAAATTTAAACAAAGGATGAAATTGTAGCACTATCACCTCATTCACAAAGCATATGCACCAACTTGTCACACCTCATGAGCCTCCAAAGCCTTCAATTTTATTCAGATATCAACAATAACATAATACAAGATCATAGGTTCCTTGCATCCATCAGGAATGAGGAAGAAGGCCTCGTTGAAATAGAGCAACCAAGCCCAAGGGAGCACACCTCAACTCAAGAAGACTGGGCGTGAGCTTTAGTTCATGGAGAAAAATTTGGGATATTTGTTATAGTTCAAGTGGAGTGTGTCTCCAAGGGAATGTGTCACCTCTCATAAGAGAAATGCGCACCCATCCATGCGCTTCACGAACCCATGTATCAAACACCACCTAGACAAAACGTCATCTTATGAAGAAGAGGCGTACGAGCTTGAGCTTCATAATATGTGGGATTGATTTGCTATGATCTTAATGTGGAGGCGCCACATCTCATAAAAGAGAGTCCAATCCCCACCAAACCAATTACTCGAT
This sequence comes from Pseudotsuga menziesii, assembly GCA_001517045.1. NCBI lineage: Eukaryota > Viridiplantae > Streptophyta > Pinopsida > Pinales > Pinaceae > Pseudotsuga > Pseudotsuga menziesii. The sequence goes on from LPNX010535535.1 coordinate 265,338, forward strand.
GCCACATAACACAAATCGTTAACTAAATGGAGGTGGCGCATTCTTTAATTTTGCAAGTCACTACCTTCCAAATCACATTTAAAATCAACGCTTTAAACATTAGTTCAAGTTTCCTTTCATAAGAGACAAGATCGCCATCTTTCCCAACATGTTTCCATTTGACTTTTGGCTTTTGTCTTATTGTGTCATTTTGAGTCATTTTAGCATTTATTTGTCATTTTGTTGCCTCTTTAGAGAAAAATGCTTTACGGGATAATTTAATCACCTCTGAGTGTGAAAACGAGCATCCCCACGCCAAATTATGCCTCCAGACCATACTTTTATTACAATTTGAAGTTTCCCATTTAAACCATTAAAAATGGCCTAAGTTTACGAGAAAAATTACTTTTTTTCAAAAATTAAAAATAACCTTAGGGGGACCTAGTACATGTTCATAATGACTCAAAACAATGTCTAGCATGCTTTATATATATTGACACATCAACTTTAACAACCTCTTAAGGCCTAACCACCAAGACTACCATTCCAGCTTTGGAAGAGAGGTGAAAAACTCAAAAATTACACATTGCTTATTCAACATTGCATAATTAACGAGGTAAAAAAAACCTTGGAATAATCAGATTGACGTCTAAGTCCAAGGAAGCCAAGTCCTTTGCAAAAAGTTTTCCATGCTAGCACATTTTATTACATTATCCCCGTAGGGTATGAACATGTAACTATTAAAAAAGAGGCCCAAAAATGGCCCTGATGAACCATGGAACTTCTGAGCGTTGATAACAAACAAGGTACTTGTTCACAACTTCGGCGACTCACTGGAAATCCACCAAGTGCAATTTTAGTGGATAACAAAGAGTGTTCCATATCTCTATTACATCATTGAGAGTCCATTCCATAGATTTAGGAGTCAACAAATAATTAAATATATAATTAGGGATTCCATTGCCTTATTTTTCACTTTCAATCCTTCATTAGGGGTCTTGACTTTTTTTCTTGAGCTTTTAACCCTTCACTAGTGGGCTTTTGATCCTTCATTGGGGTTCCATGACCATAACTTCTTAAACAAGTCATCTTAGACCCTTCTCTTGGTCTCTATGGTCCATACGTGCCAACTCAACGTACATCATCATAAAAAAGGAAAACTATTCTTGTTTCTCTTATTCTCCTCGCTGACACCAAGATCATGTGCTAGGTACTTCAACAAGTGGTGGCTAGTCCCTTGAGAAGGTCCCATAGCCCACTAACCAAGGAGAGGAGTACATCACTTGCCTAGACCCAGTCTAGGGATTCTAGTGATGACCTAGTAACTGACCAAGTGTCTCAACCCCAAGCTGCATCAAGTTTACCAATGTCAACTACTTAGTAACTGACCAAGTTCCTCAATCCTGAACTGCATCAAGTTGACCAATGTCAACAACTTGGTAACTGACCAAATGCCTCAGTCCCAAACCGCATTGTGTTGATCCTCAGTCTTAGACTGAGTCAAGGTGATCAACTTCCTAGTAACTAACTAGGTGCCTCCATTCTCCCAGAGAATGGCTCTCAACCCCAGGTTCAGCTTTAGTCCCAGATTGAATCAAATTCCTGGTAAGTGACCAGGCGCCTCCATTCTCCAAGAGAATGGCTCTCGATGCTGCTCAAAAATCAACACTCAAGAGCTGCACCTTTTTGAAGGTTACCATGCAACTTGATGGTGCTCAACCTGGTTTAGGAATTGCGTTCAAAGAAGAAGCTTCCAACAGATGTTTTCTGATGTTTAGCTTTCAATTTATTTGTTTTTTTATTCAAGTATCAGTTTGTTATCTTTCAGCAATGTATGCCTTATGGGGGGTGTTAAGATATAAGGCTACGTAATAAAGTCACTTAAGAGACTTAGGTTAAATATTAGGGTTTGAGATAGGGAGCTTATGTAACCCTATCTATGGTTTCTCGTTTGTTGGTTCTTGAAATATATGGATCCTTGAATCTGCGGTTCCGCTGCAATTTTCACACAGAAACGAGCAGAGGAGTGCCACTTCCAGTATCTCTAGTTAAAGGAATATTTGATGTTCAAATTCAATAATGAAGAGGAGCACCTTGCTTCATATGAAAAACATGGCACATGATCACTTGGTTCAAGGTCAAAGGGTCTACAAGAAGAGAGACATTTCATGTCTAAGAAAGAAAATGGTGTTTTATTGCCATTTTATGGTAAAGTTGGAGCTTTACAAGGAGAGCGCCCTAGATCTATAGCTTGATCATAACCACCCTCACGTATCATTTGCACATTATTCAAGGCCATGCTTTTTAATGAGATCGATTCATCTGACACACACATGGCATTTTTATGAAGGGAAGTGCTAGGGTGTGCTACCCCTAGAATCCTTCACAAGCAAACAAAAAAGGAGCACTAATGTTGGGATAGGACAAGTGGCTCAAGAGATGAGCACTCCACAAAGGATGAGCTTCTAGGAGGACAAAAGTAATATTTTAGGAATGAAAACCAACATTTGAAGGGAGTGCTCATCCTAGAAAGTCCTAGAACAGCCCATTATCCACGACACAAAAGATCTTCAAGAGGAGTGCTGATGCTCTAAGAAGAGGACAAACGGCATCTCTAGACCTTTCTCATTTATGTTTTGGAAGAATGATGGATCTAGAGATCTATAGGTTTCTCAATAATAGTTTATTGTAAATTAGTTGATGAGAATTCTATAAAAGGAAAACTCTTCTTATTTGGCAAATCATAAGTTCAAGTGGTGGAAATCCACCTAGAACACTAAGGACGTTGGAATTTACAAGTCAAATGGAGGAAAGGATTTGGCAGTGTGTTTTTTTAGGGGTTTCTACTATGCTGTAGATCATATTGATGCTCAAGTTGCCAGATTATCTTGTGCTGGTATATCTTTTGTACTAAATCTGTTACACATATATCCGTGGACTGTAACCAGAATTGTTAATGAAGAAAAGGTTGACGTCTATTTATCTTCCAGTGACTGTTTGCTGTTCTCTTTACTTTTATGGTTGCAATATATGCTGCTTAATGATGAGTTGGACACGAAATGGCACCTCTCTCAACTTTTCATGCAGCCCTATGTATCAATGTGGTTGTTTTGATTAGTAATCTTCATGTATAGCATAACTTACTGATTACTCCTTTGCATTTCGAGCTTCGTCATCAAGTCATGCTTTGACTCCATAAACCCAAAAGGCAAGGCACTGGGTCTTGCCTGTCTGCTCATCTTTTCACTTAAAATCAAAGAACTTCATTCTACAAATCTGATGTTTTTATCAAATTTACAAAGACAGGTTTGTAGTCTTATCATGGAATCGCCCCTTACTCCAGAGAAGAGCTGGCCTAAAGTGGGAAAGACAACCACCAAGGTGACAGTGGGTGGTGTCCTCAACTAGGGTTTGTACTTGGACAATTGGACTTATCTTTTGTGTAGACTTTGGAGGTAACATACTGATACAGCAAGCTCAAAATGCTACTACAAGAAATAGTTTACAGGTCAGTTCTGATTAAGGAAGACCATATCTTCCCCTCTCCACTAAAAGCTTCTGCATCTAGCTTACTATGGCAATCTCTCCGTCTGATATTAACAGTATGTGTGTGCTATTATGGTATGCATATGTTAGGTCACCTGATATCCCACCATGGTTTTTTGGTTTGTAAATACTGTGTATCCTAAATAAGAGCAGATCCATTATATCTCCTGGGGGATTTTATGGTTTGAATCAGTGGGTAACTACAGTGCCCACAAGAATTTTGAATAATATGTAACATTGCCCTTAGTGGCCCAAATTAGTGTAAATTTTATTTTTGTTGGCAACAAAAAGGTATACAAAATATATTAGCTTTTTGGTTTTGAAAGTTATGCTTTTGTACGCAATATAGATAAGGTAAGGAAGAATCCACGTACCTTGTGACTAGCTACATCCTCAAGGATTCGTATACCTGCAATGATTTAGCAAAATCTATTGAAAATAAATATCTTTTGAATGTAAGTTTCATCAGACAAATATCTTAAGTAATAGGGATAAAATAATTATGAATCATACATAATGTCAAGAGGTGAGCTCTAAATAACAGTATCCAACGCAAGCTGTTCTTAAGTTATATAATAATAAAATGACTTTCTAGTGGTAATTCCAGGTCTCCCAACTAAGTATTACAACGTCAAACTAAATATGAATCCTAATTCATGAATTTATCCATGGAAATGTTTTGGTTACCATGAATCTCTGTATGTTGTGGTTGAGTGGAATTCCATCGCAGTGAACACAATGAAATCCAATGGTGAATTACACTATTCTATGTATTACTAACCTTTATTTATCTCATGCCAAACAAATAATTTAAAATGGTCTTACCGTATGCATTTACGCTGCAGGGGGGTGGAACCCTCCCTGACAAAACTGACAACATTCTCCCTTGGGGGGGGGGGGGGGGGNAGGTTAGAGGCACTTTTTTTCTCTCTTGCATGTGGGAACCTTGACAAGGTTACAATCACTGGTTTAGGCATCGCTAGGGTTCCTTTAGTGGATTAAAACACTCACTCACGCTATTTGCTCTCATTCTATTTCTCATGTCACTCATTTCATTCCTTTTGTTAGGGTTTTGAGAGGGTTGTTTGCTAGTTATTAATGAGCAAATTTGTGAGAGCTTGAAAGGAAGATTGAAGGTTTTTGTTGGTGAAAGATTGAAGGAAAATTGAAGGATCACATACTTACATTCAATCACCATTGGAGAGCTAAAGAAGAAGGCTCTAAAGCCCACACATTCTTTGTTTTAAAAAAAATCCACTATATTGAATCTGAAATGTTCTCTTCTCCTACACTTTCCCATTTCTCTTTCCCCGTCATTCTATTGCAGGCAGAAAGTTATTATCATCATGAGCCAAGAGGGTTGAGGGCTATGTGGTTTTTCCTTTTGGTTCCATTTCTAATAATGAAGGTAGTGTTGGAAGCCAAAATACCAATGGCGAGGAGGAAGAAGTAAGCAGTGCCACATATCGTGGAGAGGAGGAAGAAATGAAAGGGGATGATGATAATGAAGCTCACAGTGATGATGGACAAAAACACAAGGAGACTTCAACACCCTTGAGGAAGTATGTGACAAGGCTTGAGGGAGGGAAAGAGGGTGGAACCACAAAGTTTATAAGCTCTCATTGTAATAAAACTTACAAAAGTAAGACTATAGGAGTCAAAATTTCTGACCATGTGCTAGTGAAAAAGAGAAACAAATCCTGTGTGAGCTCTCCTTAGTGAAATCCACAAAACTTGTTAGAGATAAGTGTATTTCAAGATTTCCTCCATGTGGTTTCGCCTAGCATGGAGGTACATTATCAGTATAGGAAGGTGTGTAGAGTGTGAGATATACTCTACCAGTAGTCATGGATTCAGTGATGAAGACATGCAAAGGTTGACTTCTTCCAGTTGGATGCACGAGTGCAGTGATGCACAAGTTTGTAATGCGGTTAGGTAAGGTGCATGATGCATGTGCCTAAGAGATGCATGTACAAGTGCATGATCAGTAGGTATGTATGTGCATGGGGACATGCATGATGCATGTGCATGAGATTTGCACATTGCATTGCATGCATGCATTTTTAATGCACTAGTGTGATTTTTTAATACACTGGTGTGATTTATGCATGAGAGTCAAATTAGGGATTTGGAACCCTAATCTCATCGACCGATTAGAAAAAGGGTTTCAAGGAGCATTAGTCATTAATGACTAGTGAGTTTCAGGTCACCGAAGCTGAGGGGCGAATCAGTGCATGCAGGAGGGGCGCATTCTTGAGAGGAGAGGGCAAACTTTCTAAGGAGAGAGTTAGCAGATCTGAGCAAGAGATCTGGCACTTGATCTGTAGCTGAGAGAGATCACAAGGTAGGCAAATATTGCTTCAGGCAAAGTGATCCAGCTACAGAGTGTAGTTGATTCAGAGACAGAGAAATGGGTGCATTCTTGAGAAGAGAGGGCACACCATCTGACTGGAGGAGGGCGCAGATCTTAGACAGATCAGGTGCACTTAACCTGAGGCAGGGAGGATCTATCTAGAAACAGAGATTGCTTCAGTGGTTGATTGGATTCTTCATCCATGAGATCAGAGACTGATCTCAGCAGTGGAGGCGCAGTTCACTGAGGAGGGCAAATCCTGAGTTAGGGTTCATTAAGATATGATGAGAGGGCAGAGGCAGAGGGGCGTGAGGCCTAGATCAAAGAGCAGTGATGCAGAGAGGGTCATTGTCAAGAGGCAAAGAGGCGCATCTGGGCAGAGGGGCGCATTCCTGACTAAACTATTTATTCCCAGCTATTCCAGGTATTCCAACAATTGTGCAAATTTGATATAAGTTTGGACTGGTATCATTCAGATTGTACTATAAACTGCTTATGATATAAAAGCCTCTATCTTTCTCACTAGTTTTCCCGCAAGGGTTTTTCCGCTGTCTTTGACCAAAACCACGGTGTCTTATTGCTTATGCGTGATTGACTTAATGTTAGAAGTTGTAGAGTGATCTCATGTGTTGCAAGTTATAATTATTGATTTATGCTTTTATATTCTCTCGTATTGAAGTCAATATTAGTATATTGCTTGGGATTAGAGAGATTTGTAACCGTGTTAAGATCAGAGTTTTTCAGTGAGCCCTATATATCTGAAAAAACTACAATCACTTGACTGAAAGGCGTTGAATGAAATAAATGACAGATTCATTGTATTTGTACAACTCTTCTCTTCTAATTAATATTAATATAGAAGAGAATCTCAAAAAGAGATTTTGGTAAGACCTTACCCTTCAGAGAAGGGTAAAGTCTTATCGATTTTTCACTTTTGCATGTATTCATGGGACAAGAACCAAAGGATCTAATAGCCATCAAGTAGTGGAAAGTGTGACATTGGGAATCTACGGAAACATCCCAAAGACCACAATGCAAAAAATAATCTAGCATTAACATTTAAGGGGAATAAAAGCTAGAAATAAGATTGGAAAGGAAAGCTACATCGGTCATGATATAACCTCATCAAAATCGATAGTTGCATGGACGGCATCATAGGATCTCAATGCAGAAGATGTCAAGGAAGGGGAAGGTCTAGAAATGGTGAAAGCTAAGAAAGCATGACTGACAATGGGAAGAGGAGAAGATACATGTAATCCTGAACAAGGGGGAGGAAATTCAAGTTTCAAAGTACATAGTCAACTACGTGGAAAATCAATGTATCTATAGGAGTTAGGTTAGCATGAAAACTCACTAAGGATGAGATTCCCCAACGATAGAAAATGTCACTCATAGAGTCATATATCATAATTGGATTAAATCCATCAATCAAGCATCTATTTAGTCTGAGATCATCTAAGTCAAACACCTTTTTTCCAGCCATAGGACAATATATGTCTACCTGCCAGGTCACAAGAAGGCGTTGAAGTCACACCCCAAAGGACAAAAAGTGAGTGTCTCTGGGCAAATTTCAATGCATCTAACAAAATCCAAGGATGTTGGAGGAAAGTAGAAAACGACAATAAAAATGTCTAAGAGAGTGGGCTTATCTAAACTTAAATCAAAATGCATCCTGAATGTTTATCACCATCGCAAAGACCTTAGATTGAAAGCAGTCCTAGATGCGACAATCTACACCCACAAATTCACAAATGCCTCCCAATCTTTGTTTCTTATGTCTAAATATTATTAACGTCTAAAACTACTAAGAGGCAACTGGAAAATCCCTCTCAAAATTCGTGTGAGTCTCATTCAAAGAGGTCATATTGCACTAAGAGATCACATCCTTAAAAGTGCTTGGTGAGAAAATTAATAGTTAAACCATTACAATTTCAGCAGGTGATAGAGATGCTTTTGACCCCACTTGGACCAGTATGCATCGTCATTTATCTAGCCAAGGATATGACCACCACAAAGGGTGGGAGTCACAAATCACCACCTTGAGTCTTGAGATTGTGGAATATACGACACTTCTTATCTTTCCTAGATGCAATAGATTTTTATTCATGTCTGAAAAATTAAACCATATATAATAGTGAGCTAAGATTTGTGATCAACATTCAATACAATCTACCTATATGTCGTTCAGTACATTAAAAAACATAGAAGTGAGACCTAGGCTAGACACATTACATAATAAAATAGAAATACCAATAAGGTATATATTTTACATTGTTTTCATATTGGTTATACTCAAATACAACATCACATAGTCAGTAAACATACCATTAACAGTATGAATACACTTCCATTTATGTTGCTCCATCACATCCCCTTCAGCATCCCCAAAAGAAGTACCTAAGTCCGAATGTTTTCCAAGCTCAGAGGTTTTCTTCAGAAGCATCTCTGGACCTGGAAAGATAACATCAGTGAGAAATAGACATCCAACATCCAAATTCTTGGAACTCTAAGCTGCGAGTATCCAAAAAATATTTTTGCATATTTTGCTCACGTACACAGAAAACTTTAAAAGTGTAAAACACAGAAAGGACCTTATGCTCATCCTTGCCAAAAACAATCTGATACAAAGAACCATACAAAGCATTCTTGTGTACACAATGAATTTGCAGCATTGTTAATGTGTAGGATTGCATGTGATATTTAGTAATTTTTTTCCTTTTCAGTGAACATGATAATTGGAACAAAATATTTTGCATCCCCAATTAGGAGAGATACTAGACCAAGTTGTCAATGGTCATTGTATATTTTTAATGTGCTAAAGAATGGCCTGAAATCACATAGAACTATTTTGGTGAGAACTAGAGGATGAAATGAGTGTAGAAGTGTGACATCCAAATGCAACGGGCCCATTAACACAGGCTCACAATAAGTTCTACATAGGGAAACCTACAGAAGATTATTGGATCAGCCTCGACAAGGACTATTTGAACAACATAAATACAGGTCGAGTAGGCCCTCTGTTACAAGTTGTAGGGTACCACAATTTTCTCGAAATTTACAATGCAAATGCGACAAAAATGCATAACTTTTAAATTATGTATGTGTGTGTGTGTATATAAATTAATGATACAAGATAAACAATGATCAATTGTAAAAGCAGCTGATCTGGAAAAACAACAAAAGCAACCTCTCCAGAGTGCAATGGAGGAAGATGAAAGCTGCCGCTGTTGGAGAGAGAGAACCCTAGACGGTGAGATGGAGGAAGAGAGTTGCTGACAATGGAAGAAATAGAGCTGCTAGGTGAGATTAACGCCCAGAACAATCCCATTGGGATTGAAAGCCACCACAGCCAGGAATTAAAGGAGTCATACAATAGTTGTACAATTGACAGTTGTATCTATCGGTGTTGTATGGACGCCATTGAAACAATATCTGTTGCTGCTGATATTGCAATGAATGTGAGCTGGCGTAGTCTAAGAGATTCCCCTCCTAGATTACCCTGTCCAAATGAAATTAAATTTGAAGAAGGTCGATAAAAGTCAATCCTCTCTATGAGCAGAAAGCTTATTCTAGACGCAGCAAATCTTGTGATCGTATCCATATTCAAGAGTTTATCCCTTTGACTAATTCGTATCCCAAGCAGTCTGTAGTTCGTACTCTCTATTACCACCTAAGTTGTACTTAGTTCGACTGTTAGTGAGCCGCCGAAAATTTGAACAAGTCAATTGTTCATTGTCAGATATCAGAAGTCCATGCAGGCCATTTTTGGCCCTTTTTTCAATATTTGCATGTTCTTACCCCCTTGGGGGAATTGTAATAAGTGTTGTAGCATGACGAATTTTTGTAAAAGATTTGGCTTTTCTTGGACTTGGTTAGCAATCGAATTTCTCTCAAGTGTTTTTCCTTGTTAATTATATGTTGTTTTTCAGCCTGAGTTTTTCACTCAATCCTCCAAAGCTGGAGTGGTCATCTGGGTGGTTAGGCCTTAGAAGGTTATTAAAGTCTAGGTGTTAATGTATATTACCATGCTAGTCACTATTTTTTAGTCATATGAACATGTACTAATCCCCCTCTAGGTATTTTTCATTTTCCGCTAATAAAAAAACTTCCCGTAAAACAGACAAATTTTTAATGTTTTTAATGTAAAATTAAAAAAGTCATAAAAGTGGTGTTAAGAGGAAGAATTCACCATGGGGGGCTCATTTTCAAACCCACTTAACCCCTAAACCCACTTTTGAAAGTCAAATTAGTGATAATTTATCACTTAATTTGATTTTCTTTTCAAAATGGCCAAAAAGACCAAATAAATGGCCAAAAAAACAAAATAAAGTCAAAATTGACATCCCAAAAGTAAAGGGAACATGTTGGAGACAGATTTGCAGTGGAGGCAAGTTAATTACTAGTTGAAGTGGAGTTCTCTCAAGTCCGAATTTGGCTCTTATCTAGAGGTGGTGCATTCACTCAGAGAGAGGGTGCATTTAACGAACGAGGGCGCATCCACGAGTGTGATGTATCTCTCTTTGAAAGGAGGCTGCATCAAGTTGGTGGGAGGTGGCAACAATCAGCCCCGAGCCACTCCCATTCAGCTCCAATTCACTCAACTCCTCAATCATCTCAATTCACTCAGTGAGCTGTCAGTCAAGGAATGTTATAATTCACTCCCATTCAGCTCCAATTCACTCAACTCACTCCTCAATCATCTCAATTCTACATTAGGCTATTTTTTTATTATTATTTTAATATTTTGTTATTATTTTAAGTTGACATTTTAAAGGTATGTCGGCCTAGATATTTTGTAAAGTGAGTGTGAGAGGCTATTTATAATCCTCCCTCACTTCATTTTAAGATAAGACTCATGGGATAAAACATTATGCGCTTATTTTACCCTACCTAGGGCTCTTTGGAGTGATGTGCCCCTCTTGACGAATGTTATTTCTAGGTTTGATGACAATTTCTTGAAGTATCTTGGTTTTGGCTCTTTCTTTGAAGGTGATGCTATGATTTGTTAGTGAAACACATACACAAGGAGGGATTCATGCTTTTTCTTGATGTCTCTTTGTTATTGATGGACAAATGATTATGCTGATGGACTAAATGGTAGCCTTTAGGGTTGTATTTGTCTTGGCAAAACTCTTTGTCACTCCTTAGTCACCTTAGTGTAGAATAACGTCCTTCTCTAGAAATTCTTCTAGGGTTGAACCTTTGGACTTTAGGGTTAGTCTTCTCTAGAGGTAGGTTAATCACTCCTAGATGCCCTAGGTTAGGTTAGGGTTTTTACTAGGGTTTGTTATATTTGTCTTCAGCTCACTTTCTTATCCAAAACCTAGTCTTAAGTCAGTTTAGGGTTACTTTTAGGTTAGACCTAGCTTAGGGTTAGTTCTAGGTTTCCTTCCTCTTCCCTAAACCCTTGCATCCCTCCAAAACAGTCCTAAACATACCTTATAGGATCCTCACTCTCCCTCCCCTAGGGTTCGTTACCCCTCTTCTAGCCTACCCTTACTCTCGGCATCCCTTTGTTAAGCCTTCTACCACCCTCGCCTACCCTAATTCTAAACCTTGGGTCTGTTGTTAGGGTTGCAGCAACCCTCGATCTTCCATTCTTAGCTTTCTTACAAGCCTCTCCCTACTCCCAAGCCCTTCCTTTACCTTCGGGTCTGTTGTTTAAGGCAGCCCTAAGGTTGTTCCACCATCTCGCCTTACCTTATTTCTGCCCTCATAATCCTTGTGGCAGCCCCTTTCCCACCCCTCGACCTCCTTTCTAGCCTCGGTCTCCCTCTCCTAGGCTCTCCCCACGTTGCCATCCCTTACCACTTCCTCGACCTGTCTTCTCCCAGTCCTATCCACCTTTAGTGTTGACCTTACAGTGGCAGCCCTCCCTACCCAAAGGTTGTTGATCCTTCTCTCCTTTAACTATGTACACACAGACACAATGTTGGTTAGTAGGTTACTAAGTTGAGAGTTTAAATTCAAATAAATAAGTGGACTGTTGAAAACCTCTTTTGCTCATCATAAGCACACTTTAATTGTTGTCAACACCTTGTTTCTGATCTTGTATACCGTTGGTTAACATACAGTTAGTGCGTAATATTTGGACACATGGTGGATAACCACTACCGCCATAAGGGCTGATATACTATAGAATCCATGCCATACAAATGTACTTTGGACTATATATTGATGTGTTGTTGCTAGCATTACTATACTAGTGTTATTAGAAGCATTTGTATTGAATGAATGACACATGATTGCCCTTGCTACATGACACATTATATTTGTTGTTCAAGACACTTGCCGCATATGCATGATCTAAGGTTAAAATTGGTTGTTGCTTGTCCTTGCAAATACATTACTGAAGTAGACATACTAGTTGTGCTTATATGATTCATACCCATACACATTGTTATGTCTTTCCTTGTCCCAGAATTGACTCTAATAAGGCATTGGTCACTAACAATTCTTTGAAGAAGATATCTTTCAATGTTTTAGTACCTTTTGCAGAGTTGTCATTAGGGCTCTCCCCAAGGAGGTTTCAACTTCCAAAGAAGTTTGGAAACGTGGCTAAGGTGACAGTGATCACTTTCTCCACATATGCTTACCAATGGCTTGGATTGCCATTTCACCCGGTAACACCCGGTATAGGAAATACCAGATTTGATGTGTTGGTTGCAGTATTGTTTTAGCTTATGTAGTTAATCTCGCTTGAAGAAGTGGTCAATCTAGGTTGACTCTTCCATCTTTTCAAGTTCTTTCGGAAGCGCATAGTCCCTCCGCTCTCCACCAGCAAACTCCATTGCCCAAACATTCCCAAGCTTCTAGCTCCTTTCTTCTCTCTTTCCTTCACCATTTAATTCAAATTTTTTTGGTTACGATCTTGCATACTTAGCTAGTTAGTATCTTTTGTTAGAATATCTATAGTTAATTTATTAAGTATACTTTCTTTTAACTAGATGTAGTTATTCAAGCTTTATTTTTAGTAGATTAATTCGTATTCAAGTACTTAGTTCTTTCTTAGGATTATATCTTTCAAGTACTTAAATATTTTTATGCTTTTAAGATTTTATTTGGCACATTTGGTGTTGATGTAATTGTAACTTCGGAATGTATTCACTTGTATTTCTTATCTATTGTACCCCGATGTTTATTCCAGGAAATGTTTGTAATGTAATTGAGTCATGTCATGCCCCAATGTTCCGATCGGGAGTTTCTATAATGTAAACAAGTCATGTCAAGTCATTGTGGGTAACCCTCCTATTGATCAAGGGTTAAAGTCCCCGCAGTTGCGGGGCCCTAGGGTTGTTAGACTCACCTAGTGAAGTCGGCCCTAGTGAGTCATTGTCAAGTCGGGAATTAGTATAAATAGAGAGTGAGTCTCTCTTTTTATCACACGCTCGCTCACACTCAATTGTAGCGCATAGCTGAGGGAGAAGAAGTTGTTGGGGCTAGAAAGAAAGAGGCTACTGCTGTCGGGAGATCATCTTACTGTTTTGGGGTTTTACTTTTGGTGTTGATTCCATCTCTGAGCGGGGTTTTCTCCATTTATGGTTTCCCCGAGGAAAAACACTGTGTTCATTGTCTCTTGTGTTTGATTGTTGTGCTTGTTATTCTCTCAGTTAAGGATCCTAATATAATGCTAGCTTAAATGTTAAAATCTAACATTTGGTGCATACTAGGTGGCTGGTTTTTTACTTTTGACGAATAGGTAAGAGGAGGTGCTACCAAAAAAACCGAAGATTCAAGCCATCCGAGACCTCTTGGAACAACACACCTCAATCCTGATTTGTTTCATGAAACTTGTAAGCCTGTTGGATTCGAATATATATGGACCATAGGAATCCATCTTAAATTTGTAAAAAATAATAATAAAATCAAATGGGCTACTCAACGACCACACCCCATCTGTTGATTTTTCTGAGCAGCATCGAGAGCCATTCTCTTAGCAGAATGGAGACACCTAGTCCGGGACCAAGGTGTGGATTCAACCTAGAGTTGAGTGACCATTCTATTGAATGGGGATATCTGGTCCGAGACCACGATATGGAACCAGTCCAACACTGGGGGACTCAACCTTGAGTCGAGTGGCCATTCTGTTGAATGGTTACATCTGGTCCGGGACCGGGATGTGGAACCAGTCTAGCACTGGGGGACTCAGCCTAGAGCTGAGTGGCCATTCTTTATGGAGGCACCTGGTAAGTTACCAGGAATTTACCTAGCCCAGGACTCGGGACTCAGCCCGGGGCTGAGGGCCATTCTCTGAAAGAATGGAGACACTTGGTCTATTACCAAGTATTTGACCTAGTGTCAAATTACGCAGCCTATGGCTGAGGCACCTGGTCTATTTCTAGAAAGACACTATAATCCCTAGACCGGGTCTAGGCATGTGTGGCACTCTGACCCTTGATCAGTGGACTTTGTCATCTTCTCCAAGGCTAAGCTACCCTTGGTTAAGGCACCTTAGTATCCAATCTTGGCGTCACACAGAGTGTGAGATAAAAGCATTAGTAATTCTCTCCTTTTACGATGATGTACTTTAAGTGGTGATAAAAGACCACCTTGACCACTTGTATTGACCACAGGGCACTTGAAGAAGGCTAAAGCAAAAGTCAAAAATACATAAGGACCCTTGGTACCACTAAGGTGTAAAAGTGAAACTGCAAAAAGACCTTTAGTACCACTAAAGGTAAAAGTCAAAGTGAGAAAAGAATAAAATAATAATATCTTGTTATTTCTAGTTTTGGCCCACTTATAGGTAACTCAAAGGATATAAAAGAAGATCAATCCATTTCATTATTACACACACACTTGCTCTCACAGGTGAAGTTGCTCCAACAAAAGATTTCACAGGTTATTGAAGAGAAGGAAGATTGATGTACTGCCCTAGAATGGATGAGTCTAGCTAGGGCATTCACACTTGTTTTCATAAACCCTAAACTAGGGTTTTATCAGTTTTACAACAGCTAGGGTTTAACCGTTTCTCTTCTCCTCTTCATGGCTCCTTCACCATCTTCACAGGCTGCTGCAAAATTCCTCGGTCAGCCATCTTCTCTCTCACCAGGAAGCTCTAAGGTTCACGGGCAGCCCTATTTCTCTTCGGGTTGCCCCTCTCTTCTTCCAAGCAGGCTTCTTGAGGGCTCTACCCTCCTCTTGCACCCTCGGACAGCCTACAGCAGGCATACCCATGAGGGTTTGGGCCTACAGCCAACCCTCAGGTAGCTTATATGCAGACATGAGAGGGCTGCCGTGGTCTATGCAGACCTTCGAGCAGCCTACTAGTCAACCCAGAAGGCCCTCGGGCTAGGTCAGTCTTCCCTACGGGCAACAAAACAGTAAAGGAAATCGGGCAGCAGTCTCATGCAAGAGAGAGAAACAAATCCGAGCAGGGTCCAAAAAGTTCCGAGCAAGCAAAGTCATAAATCCGGGCAACCTGCAAATTCTGGGCAAGAGAGAGAAGTTTAGAGTTGTTGTCCGCCGACTGCACACCAGCAGCAGAAATCTTCCAAAAGCTGTCTCCTCACTTAGGAAAGTGGGAGAGGTGTGACCATGGGAGCAAGCACAGAGCCAGGTACTGTCACCTACTCCTAGCTCCTACGTTTAGGCTAACTCCTAATGAAGCCAAGGGGGGTAGTCCCTAACAAAGAGTTTTCTATGGCTCAATGTGTTTAAGTTAAGTTAGGTTTGAATGATGCGGATGGGTGTTGTTTAGGAGTTATTATGATGAAGGATGATTATAATTGATTATAATTATGAAATTTGCACACAAGACAAAAGCAATCCACGTTGCTGTACTAGATTAAAAGATGAACAGTATATCAAGAACTTGTAAAATAAAGATGCATTCACAGATAAAGATTTTATAAGCCAAGGACAAATGATCCAGATTTAATAATCATGCGTAAAATAATAGACCAGTGCCTTATGGAGTCGAAATTCTGCAATGCTTAAAGAAATAACAACAAGTCTTGAAATAAAGCTAGTGAATGTTATGCGAGTGCTCTTGGTACGTTTTAAATGTTTTAGTGGTCTTGCTTATTATGGCTTTGAAACGAAGAAGGTGTCAGATATCAACCGGGAAAGTGTTCAAAGTCATCCCGTTCTAGACATGACAGCCCGTCCAGTATCTCGGGCTGGTATCCAAAAGGATTAACCAGCTAGCCGTGACTCTGAGACAACAGGGAGTTCCGGCGCCCTTAATGAGAATGAACTTGAAACTTTCTACAACGCCAATACATTGGTTTAAGGGTAAAATTTTAGTTGTGTTGTTATTGCGGTCTTAGCAAGTCCTTTCACCGTTTTGAGTACGAGCCCAACTGTGAAGTCGGCAGAGCATACTAGCTAAAGGATATCAACGAAGTAAATTAATTAGGGGGAGTGTGAGTTGAAAGATTTTACTTAAAAAATTAATAAAAACCCTCCGACAGAGAGCGCTCTTGACTTTGTCTTATGACAAAAGTTCAAGAGTCTTAGCTAAACTATATGCTTGATGCAAGGAAATGCAGTGGGAATGCTCTCCGATAGAGAGTGCTCTTGACTTAGGTTCCAGCAAGTTCAAGAGACTTAGAGATTAATTGATTAATAACTTGTAAAAAAAGATAAAATGCATGAAAATAAAAGAAAGACAGTTAAACAAACTCTCCGACGGAGAGCACTCTTGATCCACCTTACGGTGAGATTCAAGAGATTTTGGTATCTTTTAGGTTTTGCAATATTATATCAAAGAAAGTAAATAAAACCTTGAACTAATTAAGTAATGAACTAAGCAACTTTTCTATCTAACTTTAATGAAAAGGCAAATTCTAAAAATTGAAACTATTCTATCCTATTCTACTTTAGCAAATTATTAAGCAAATAAAACATGAAAAAAGAGAGAGCCGATACAAGCTTCCCCCAAATGGGGGAAGAGGGGTGTGAGAGCCTTAATCCCACTTGCTCTTTATTATTTTTTACAAAGCTCTTGAAGTTTGGAGTCTTTTTGTGATCTTGAGAATGTCTTCAAGGCAACCTGGAGAAGAGGGATGAAGAAAGGGAAAAAAGGAATGTTTCTTGGAGCTTAAATCTTCAATTTTTTGCCAGCATTTCCACTTAACCTATCATGAAAAGAGAAAAACCAGCAAGCTATTTTCCTGCAAAATGGTGGATTAAACAATACAATACACTAAAAAAAATACAATTAGCACTTGTGCAATTGATAGGACTTTTATGCTACTTCAAGTACTAACTAGATCTAAGTAAAATGCAAATTTTTAACACTTCCTAGATCTAGAAATGAGAGCAAGTAAAATGCAAACGATTAACCTTATAGATCAGATTTTTACTTGGAAACATAAAGTGGAAGAATTGAAATTTTAATTTTAGGGTGAATAAAGGAGATAAAACCACTTGGATCTTGAATCTTTGAAACCACCCTGGATCTCAAATAGCATGCAGCTGCTAGAAACCTATGCTTGGCTCCAAGAAAAGGAGATGCAACTTAGCTCAACCTTTTACTTGGTGCGGTGAAGTGATCTGCAGACAAAGACTTATAAACTTGCCAAAACGGGGATTAAATCATGTATTATTTACTAAATGAAATCACAAAAGCATGAAATATAACTGAATAAAACAATGCTCTTTTAGATTTCTGGAAGCAAATGAATAAATAGGTAACTTGAAAGCTACAAATACCTATTCTTACGTGCTTTTACAAGCCCTCTAAAGCATGTATTAATACCCACAAATTAGCAAAAGCAAAGAAATTGAAATAATATCACCACATTAACTGAAACATATGCATCCAAGATCTACACATCATGAGCCTCCAAAGCCTTTCTTTATTAAAATGGGTTGCATGAGAGCAACAAGCATTACAATATTTCACCAAAGGTTCTCTACATCAATCATCCACCCTAATAGAGCTGAAAGAGCCTCTATTTATACAAAGAGAGAAGGCTAAAACCCTAAAACCAAACCCCCATAACCTCGCTGGCTCGGCACACAACTGAGAGCCCAGACCTAAGAAAAAGTTAGTGTGAGTGAGGGGTGGCCTCCACCTAGGCAAGGCGCCCCCACTCCCAACCCTAAAATCCACAAACCAACCACTAACCAGCCCACAAGTGTGAGGGTGCAAGCCTGAAGGAGAGAGAGGCGTGAGCACTGGATGGAGGCATGAGAGCTTAAAGAGGTGTTAATTGGTGATGCTAGGTGCCAAAACCCTTAGGGTTTGCACCAAACCTTCATTTCAATTATTGCACTGCTCCGTAATGATCACCAGACCAATCACAGCCCTCCAAATCATCCAATTCATGAGTTTAGCTAGAGATGACAAGTCTGCTAACTGAATGTACCTTTAATGCTCTCCGATTGTTGACTGGAGAGGATCTGTGCCAAGTTGAATCATCATAAATGCCCAATGCCATGTCATTTAGCCTTTTATTTTATTGAATTTGGTTAATTTTGGAGAGTTTTTAATTTTCTCCAAAATATTCATTTTTAATATTTTAATTAATAATTTCTCCGTAAATGACTTTTCGAGAAATTATTAATTATGAGGCCGAATGAACTTCTGAAACTTGGAGATAGTTGGTTGGTTGATCATGAATGATTTTTGGCTTAAGGTTAGAGCCTTCAATCACTGAATTCGGGTTCCGGATGACTGACTTATTACAAAATTAAATTTTCCATTTAAATTATGGAAAAATTAAAAATCCAAAATTTGACGCGTCCAGTAAAAAAAATTCGGAATTTTTTCTAAGGGTCCTAGTGACTTACAACATGACCATAGTCTATTCTAATAATGTCTAGTAGGTTTATACATACTCAGTTGAGCTCTAATAACCCCCCAAGGCCCAGAATTCAAAATCGGGCATTCCAGCTTTGGAGGAAGCGAGAGAAAACCTCGTCAAATTATACTCGGCTATAGGCAAAGCATAATTGTCAAGGGCAAAAAACTCCCTGGAATACCTTAGTTGAAATTCTACGTCTTAGGAGACCGAACCACTCAAAACACCCTACTAGCACATTTTATTACAAACCCTGCGGGGCCATGGTCATAATTACTTAAAACAAAAACTGGCTAGGCACAAAGGCGGATCATCTGATACACTGGAAACAAACATTTATCATGTTTGTAAAATGGCAGCTCCTCAAGTAACCCAACTATGGTACAAATATGTTGGCAACAAGGGCAACAAGCCCTAATTTGCTAAAAAGCCCTAATTGGGCATTTCTGTGTATTTGGATTATCTTTTGTAATTGCGGATTTGTGGTACAAACCTAGTAAGGGTTTGCTCAAAAAAAAATTGAAGAACTCAGTCATCTCATTTACGAGATGAATTACTAATGCTTTTGGGGTTTTTTGTCCTTTAAAGGTTTCCCCAGTGAAAAACTCTTGTGTTCAGTGTGTTGATGTTATTTTACTACACTTGTCATTTGTTATCAGTTAGTCTGCAAATATTTTTAAGTATTCATGCGAATGCTAAAATTTAGCATGGTATCAAAGCTTAGCATGTGAAGACCCAATAAGAAGAAATTGTTGTTGTCTTCCTAGACCTTGGGATATTTTGGCATTTTGCAGACTTAACATTTGACTAAGTGGCAGAGATGGCCATCAACATCTTCAGACCAGAAGAGAAGCTACAAGGGTCAACTAACTACAACTCCTAGAAGGCTAAGGCTAGAAGGATCATCTATGATTCTGTCAAAGAAACTGTGATACCCAATATCACAGCATTAAAGACTGGCAAAGAATGCTTTGACACCTTAGCTAACCTGTATGAGAAGAAGGCTCCCAGTCAGAAGAGAGTCTTGAAGAAGAGGTTACGAACTTTGAAGTTGAACAAGGATGAAGGGGTTGGTTCCTTCTTCACGAAGATTGCACAGGTAAGAGATCAACTTATTACTATTGTTATTGTTATTGATGACAATGACCTTGTGTAGACTGTGGTCAATGGTCTCCCAAGCTCTTGGGAAACATTCATGGCATCTGTCATTGGACGTGAGAATCAGCCAAGCTTCAAAAGATTTTGGCATGATTGCATAGAAGAAGAGGGAAGGACTTCAGGCAAGGTAACCAAGGAAGATAACCTTGCACTTGCAACAAAGACAAAGAAGTTCAAGAAGCCCTTCCCTCAACAAAAGAAGGGAAAGAAACCCCAAGGTAAGTTCTCTGATGTTTCAAAAGTGGAATGCTATAATTGCCACAAGTTTGGACACTTTGCCAGGGATTGCAGGCAAACTAAGAAGAAATCCAAAAGAAGAATTCAAGCCTCTGCTACAGAAGAAGAAGAAGAAGAAAACCTGAGCTAACAAAGAAGAAGAACTGAGAAGAGAGTACTACTTGATTTCTTCTCTCTCTGGATCCATCACAAACAATGCTACCTCTTAGTTGGTGGATAGTGGTTCCTCTAGGCATATGACACGTAAGCGTGGAGCTCTCACCAATTATAGAAAGAAGTTCACCACACAAGTGGAACTTGGAGATGACTCCACTTACAAGATTGAAGGAGTTGGTTCAACTTCACTTCAACTTGATTCAAGTATGGTTCTACATATTGATGATGTCTTATATGTTCCTATTTTGAAGAAGAATATTATATCTGTTGTTGGCTTAGACAACAAGGGCTACAGAGTCCTCTTCATGGACAAGAAATTCCTTTTCTGGGCAAAGGATGAAGAGCTAAGCTCAGCTGTACAGATTGGGGTTCGAGAGGGAGGCCTTTACAAGGCTTCTGAAGATTCCACTCATGCTTTGTTACATCATACAGTTGATCCATGTGAGCTATGGCATAGAAGGTTTGGACACCTTCACTACACAGCTCTCCCAGACTTGCAGAAGATGGTCACAGGTATGCCAGAGGTATCTCCAAAACATGATGGAATTTGCAAAGGATGTGCTCTAGGTAAGAACACAAAGAAATCATTTTCCATAAGCAAGAATAGATCTAAAGGCATTTTAGATTTGATTCACTCTGACATTTGTGGGCCTATGTCTTCACCCTCTTTGAGTGGGTGTTTATATTATGTCTTGCTCATTGATGATCACTTTCATAAGTCATGGATTTACTTCCTCAAGGCCAAAAGTGAAACTTTTGACAGGTTCAAAGAGTTCAAGGCTCTGATTGAAAATCAGACTAGCAGACACATCTGTATCTTGAGATCAGATAACGGAGGTGAGTATGAATCTAATGAGTTTGATGATTTTTGCCGAGAAGCAGGAATCAAGAAAGAGCTGCAAATATCGTACAACCCTCAGCAAAATCCTTATGCATTATTTCCTTGGCTTAGAGGTCTAGCAAAATCCAGGCGAGATCTTCCTGACACAAGGAAAGTATGCAGTGGACATCTTGTAGAGATTTGGGATGCAGGACTGCAAGTCCATGAGCATACCCATGACTACCAACTTGACAAAGTTGCGTGACTCAGCTACCAGTTCATAGAATGTGGACTCTACTCTGTACAGAAAGCTTATTGGATCCTTGATGTATCTCGTGCATACGAGACCAAACATCTGTTACACAGTAAATGCTCTGAGTTAGTTCATGTCCGATCCGAAGCACATACACTGGGTAGTTGCTAAACACGTACTCAGATATGTGCGAGGTACTATCACTTATGGGATCAAGTATACTTCTAGTAGTGGAGTATTATTATCTGGATATGCTGATTCAGATTGGGTTGGCAGTGCAGTAGAGTGGAAAAGCACCTCCAGTAACTGCTTTAGCATGGGATCTACAATGATCTCTTGGTCCAGCAAGAAGAAGGGTTCCATAGCTCAAAGTACAGTTGAAACAGAGTATATTGTTGCAAGTGATTCCTGCAAAGAAGCAGTTTGGCTCAGAAAACTTCTATCTGATCTATTCGGGGGAATGCTTGACTCAACGATTATCCATTGCAATAATCCAAGTGGCATTAAGCTTTCGAAGATCTCAGTGTTTCGTGATCGATCGAAACACATTGAAATGAGGAATCATTTCATCAGAGACCTTGAGCAGAGAGGTGCTCTGAAGTTGCAGTACATTCGTTCAGATGAACAGATCGCAAATATCTTGACCAAGCCTCTGACAGCATCAAAGTTTGTATACTTTCGTGACAAGCTTGGCATGGCAAAGTGAGAGGGAGTGTTGATTTTTTTGAGCAGCATCAAGAGCCATAATCTTAGGAGAATGGAGACACCTGGTCCGAGACCAAGGTGTGGACTCAACCTAGAGTTGAGTGACTATTCTATCGAATGGGGATATCTGGTCCGAGACCACGATATGGAACCAGTCCAACACTGGGGGACTCAACCTTGAGTTGAGTGGCCATTCTATTGAATGGTGACATTTGGTCTGAGACCAAGATGTGGAACTAGTCTAGCACCGGGGGGCTCAGCCTAGCACTGAGTGACCATTCTTTTGAATGGAGGCACCTAGTCAGTTACCAAGAATTTACCTAGCCCGAGACTAGGGACTCAGCCCGGGCCTTAGGACCATTCTCCAAAAGAATGGAAGCACTTGGTCTATTACCAAGTATTTGACCTAGTGTCAAATTATGCAGCCTATGGTTGAGGCAGCTAGTCTTTAACCAGTGTTGATTTTTCTAAGCAGCATCAAGAGCCCTTCTCTTAGGAGAATGGGACAACCTGGTCCGGGACCACAGTGAAGACTCAACCCAGTGTTGAGTGACCATTCTGTTGAATGGTAGATATCTGGTCTGGGACCATGATATAGACCCAGCTCTGCCCTGGGTAGACTCAACCTTGTGTTGAGTAGACATCTGGTCCAAGACCACGATGTAGACCAGTCTAGGACTGGTAGACTCAGCTTAGTTTTGAGTAGCCATTCTCTTGGAGAATGAAGACACTGTAATCCCTAGACTGGGTCTGCGCATGTGTGGCACTCTGACCCTTGATTTATGGGCTTGGTGTACTTCTCCAAGGATTAGCTACCCTTGGTTAAGTTACCCTAGTACCAGATCTAGGTGTCACACTGAGTGTGAGATAAAAGCATTAGTAAGTCTCTTGGTTTATGATGATGTACTTTTTGGAATCAAAAAGAATCACAGGTAATGACTACAAGGACACTTGGAAAAAGGCCGAAGTCAAAAGTCAAAATAAATAAGGACTTTTGTACCACAGGAAGAGGACCAAAGGTGGAAGTCAAAAATAAATAAAGACTTTTGGAAAAAGCCAAAGATAAATAAAAAGACCTTTTGGTCAGAAGGTAAAAGTGAAATTAGGAAAAGATTAAAATATTATTATTTTTATCTTTTCTAATTTTGTCCACTTATCAAGTGAATGAAGGCTATAAAAGAAGATCAAGTCTTCTCATTATGATATACAAGTTTTCTCTAACAGGTGAAGCTGCTATTTTTGTTGAAGAAGATTTTTGCCTCAGCCTAGGGCATCCTCAGCAAACCCTTAGCTAGGGTTTTTATCAACACTTTGCTCCTCAGAATTTTTGACAGCTCTTCCAAAAAATTTCCAGGAAACCATATCTCTCTCTCTCCTTCACAGGCTATTTGTATTTTTCCGGGCAGCCAAGACAAAATCCGGGCAGCTCCTCCTCTCTCACGGGCTAGTTTTTTGTTGTTTTGGGTAGGGGTACTTCCCTTGTTTTTACGGGCAACTCAACCCGTGAGGGCCGAGACTCATTAGCCACCCTCGAGTAGCCCTAGAGCTGACCCTTAAGAAAGCCATGAGCACACAGCACCTCCGGGTAGCCCTCTAGGCTCACCCGTGAGGGTGCTATAGCAGCTGGTGGCTACACAACCCTCAGGGCAACCCATGCGCCACCCCCGTGAGGGTTTGGACAAGTTGTCAGGCAGAACTAGGCCTGTACAGGATAGCCGGAGAGGGGGAAGGACAGACGAAGCAGGACAAGGACGGATCGGGCAGGCAGCAAGCAGATCGGGCAGCTCGGTTTCAGTTCGGGCAGCCTGGGAATTTTTCAAGCAGCAGACAAGGTACAGTTCGGGCAGCCTGAAAACTTTTGGGCAGTAGAGAGAGGGTATAGTTCGGGCAGTCTGATATTTTCTCGGGCAATCTGATTTTTGCAGACAGGAGAAAGAAATCTTTGTTTTTCTATTAAAACCCTAAATTAGGTATTTTTGGTAAATCTGGAAATTGTGGTTGAATTATCAATCTGATTTTTACTGATAAATTTTACTGTAATTGTGGTTAAAAATCCAGATTTGGATTTGAGGAACTTTTTAAAGAATTTCCGAAGTCATCTCATTTACGAGATGAGCTACTAATGCTTTTGGGGTTTTTGTCCTTTGAAGGTTTCCCCAGTGAAAAATCTCGTGTCCATTGTGCTAATGTCATGAATGTGTTTTTACTATACTGCTAAATTGTTTAAGTTGATCTATAAATTTTTTAAGTTATATGCTAATGCTAAAATTCAACAACTAGGAAGACACTATAAGCCCTAGACCAAGTCTAGGCATGTGTGGCACTCTGACCCTCAATCAATGGGCTTTGTGATCTTCTCTAAGGCTTAGCTACCATTGGTTAAGACACCTTAGTATCTGATCTTGGCATCACACAAAGTGTGAGATAAAAGCATTAGTAATTCTCTCTGTTTATGATTATGTACTTTCAGTGGGGATGAAAAACCACCTTGACCACTTGTATTGACCACAGGGCACTTGAAGAAGGCTAAAGCAAAAGTCAAAAATCCATAAGGACCCTTAGTACCAATAAGGTGTAAAAGTGAAAGTGCAAAAAGACCTTTAGTACCACTAAAGGTAAAAGTCAAAGTGAGAAAAGAATAAAATAATAATCAGGGGGCTACTCCAAGCAAATTATCACTTGCCTTGTTGTACATTTGGTATTGTTCCTTAGTACTTGCTTAGAGGGTAAATCTGAAGTGGGACAAAATTTATAGTAGTTTTACTTTTCTGTGCTTTGCTTTCAAGTAAAAATCTCCAAATAAACCCACTCTAAACTACTCATCCATAATAATCTAAAATTGACCAAGCGACACGACAAAACCTTTATTTTCAACAGCATTACTTAACTATTTTGGCATTGGTCTATTTCACAATCATTTTTGCTTAAATCAATTATGTGTCATGGATTAAATTGTCTCATATGCTGCTATCTTTAACTTTGTTGTCGTTGCTTTCTTGTTCATGTGTTTCAATGTAACGTCCCTGACCCTCTGACCAGCGAAGAGGACGCTACTAACACCAAACATACGATTAAACAGCCCCATGAACATGAACAGGCATATAATGCTGAAAATAAAAAGCTTAAACATAATACATACTTAGATGCATAACCCTTCATATACATAGCGGAAGCAAAAAAACATTCATTCAAGCATGCCACATGTTCATCATATTCATTAATCAGTAAATATAATTGCAGAGATAAAATGGACATGAATACTCATTTGATAAGAACTCATCCCGCAACCAGCTACGTCGCTGCAACTTTCCACCCAACCATAGGCCAGCGTGCTCATCAATCCCTCAGCAACACTGCCACCCCCGAGCTAGGCATGATTCCTCAAGGAATAAGGGTCAAGCAGGCTTACACATAGCCAAGGTACACCAATCAGCCAAGCCCACACAGTAGAGTTTATCAGGCCGTCAAGGAGCTAGGAAAGGCTAAATGCTAAGCTGGTGACCTCAAACACCAGTTTTCTCAAGCATACCCAACCTCTAATCCTACTCTCAACAGTCTGAATACCAACCACTGCATACCACAGCAAAACAAACAGTTCACAGCTCTGTGAAGAAGACGAAGACAACAAGGTGACAACCCCAAACCAAAAGGTGAAACACAGTTCAGGTCAAACAACGCTTCAGAGTTGTTCTTGGCCCTAGCGTGGCGAAACAACTCAGCAACAATCCCAATAACCTCAGCAACCAAGAAGCAACCCAAAACCAGGGTAAATCAACAGCAGCCCCAACTTCACAATGAAACGATGGCAACAATCTACAGTACACAATGGACAAGAAACCAATCTCCCAGCATGGACAGGGGACACATAGACACAGCAAAACCCCAAAAGGATGTTTGCACACGCAGCAACCCAACCAGGGATAGATCAGCAGTCCAATCCAATAAAGAAACAACCGAAACGATACACAGTCTGCAGATGGGGAAGGAACCGATTCTTGATCTGTGCGTGAGGGTAAAAGGACACAGCCAAAGCAAAACTGTGAATGAATAGATCACGACCACGGTTCCACGGTGGAGTAAACAGAACGTTGCACAGTCTGGTAATGGTAGAAGATACAAACTCCCTGCGTGAACAGGGGGAAGACATATCACTCAGAAAACCACGGAAAGAAACCCCATAGTGAATAATCACGGTAGCGTTTTACAGTCCGACAATGGAGGGGTCGAAAGACAGACTTCTTGTCTGAACGAGAGGAAGAACGTTTCTCCGATTAGCAAGGCGGTGTGTGAAAGGATTGGCAAACCTCAAACAAAGGGACGTGGAACCTTTTATCTTAGCCCGCATGAGAGGAGATGAACAGACTCGCGATCAACCTAGTGGGCAGACCATCCGCTACCTAGAAGGTACGTCATGGAGAGTGGATGCAGGCGTGAGCATGGTGGTGGTTTTTCCCTGCCAGCAAGTAGATGCCCCCAACTAACAACAGAACAACAGGGTGGTGACACATGGCTAACACCCAGTAGCCCCCACAGGTTAGACAACCCCCCCTTAACCTTTGGAATCATGCTCTTTTCATTTAACGTTGCACCATCGTAGCTGGCTGTAGGTTTAATTAAATTGATGTGCGTATTTACATGATGCCAAAGCTATAATGTGCCGGATAGCACGATATACCATCGACGACGATCCCTCTTGCCGAAACATAACACAGTCGAATCGATGGTGGGGCTTTTGCCTTTAGCTCCTCACCATGATTAATTACAAAATATACATCATGTACCCTTTAATGTAAACGGGGTCAAAACCGGGGTATTACAATCCCCTCCCCCCTGGAATAACACCGTCCTTGGTGTTCCAATACATATACAATTTGCACATCAAAATTTCAAAATTTTTGCAGACATGTCCCATGTTCAATTATCTACTTTGAATGTTCAGGACCAAGCCCCTCAGCTTCCCAGAACTTCTCTTGTTGGTTCTCATCTCTTGGCTTATCCCGAAGCCTAGGAAATTTGTGGCTGCTGCCCTCTTCATGTTCCCTCGTGGGACAGTACCGGCGTAAATGATGTCCTCCGCATTCCCAGCATTTCACTGGCTGCTTCATCTTTACTTGCTCAATTTCCTTTGAGTCTTCATGCCTCGACCGTTTCTCAATGGATCGCTTGGACGAATGTCCCATCATTGATCCACCTTCCTTTCCGATGCCGATTGCTCCCAGAAGGCTTTTCACCTCCCTTTGCAAACCAATAGAGTCTTGCAAAATCTGGTGGTTCATTTCATTCTGCCTTTTCTGTATCTTGAGCATCTCTCCAAGATTTTCTTGGGTCCTGGCAATCGTTTGAAGGAGACTTCCAGCCAAGTCCAGCAACTTTTGGTCTGCTGCCATGATCAATGTGCACCAATGGATTTCACCTTTCTCACCTGTGAAATGCATCATTGAAATTCTATTAGACCAAGCATAATATAGGCATTAATATCACTCATTTAATTGCCTAATTGGCATGACAGTCCAAGCCTCATCAAGGAGACTTTCATATTTTTCATGCCTTCCCAACAGGCACATGAGCTCATTCATGTCCATTCTTGGGCAGGGAATTAACCATTCCAGCATCCACAATTTACTTTAAGCAAATACACACATTCTATTTTCAGTCATAGATGCATTCAACAACCTCTTGTTTTCACAATGCATAAACATATATATATATATAAGGCAAGAGAGAGCGGCAAGAGTTTTTCCCCTCTTTGTTTTATTCCATCCTGGAACCCACACCACCGCTGTGGCTTTTCGTGCTCTCAACCTCTTTCACTTCACCGTGAATGCTGGACCAATCTCTCTTGGTCATGACACTTAGTGTCTCCGGTCTATTTCAGACCTCTCAACCATGGAGCCTCCCCACATGGCTTCTCTCGGCTGCTAGGACCTTCACAGTCTTACTAGCACCTTTTTTATCACCGCTCATTCTGAGCTCTTTAGGACAGTCACATGTCCACATGCACCCCTAGGATGCTCTCATAGTCCTCGCTCCCGACGATACCTATATCCAAACATTGAATAGATTCACCTGTTTAGTTTATTTTCATCGGTTTTATCTCTAGAACAAGAGCTTAAAACATCATAACCAAATCATATACACATGTATATTCATAAGCAAAATATTGCAAAATAATCCAATACTTATCTGTATAGCGCGTTTCCTCGTTGGTCCACAGGATCCTGCTTTGCTTTGCAAGCCAACAGTGATTAGTAGTTGTCAGCAATTTATCAAATCTGGAATTTACAAATTCAAATTTACAACTCATTATGCATACAAACTATTATCACAGCCATGAGACTCTTCTCATGAGGTTTGGCTCTTTCACATGGTAGATTCTGGCCTTTGTCATGGTCTTACCCATTTTGCCATATCCCAAACAATCTACCTGAAACCTGAACTTCAATCAGCCAAACATTTGGTAAGTCTTGATGCCTATAACTTTTTCCATTGCTACAACAATCACTGAAGCATTTTCAGAGTTTATAAAATTCAAACATTTCCAGCTGTTAATCACATCAATATTACCAAAACTCATTTACTTCACGCAATCATTATCATACTTTAAATTACAGGGTACAGTCACATCATTCATGTAATTTAAATGAAATATTTAGATACTCCTTACTTCACAAGCGTATCATTCGTACCACTTTGCCCTTTCATAGAGCATTTTCGGCAGCCAATTGATCATGACTACCCTCTTCATGCACTTACTATCCTGCATTCGTAACAGCCTTTGAAATGGTTCCTGAATTGTCATCAATTCATCATTTCAGCCATTAGTTATTCATAATATCACATGCACTTATCTCAATGCATTCATGCAATGCATCACAACATTTGCACCTATACTTATGCAATCAGTCACTCACACCCTTCATATGCATCTATTCAATGCATAACTACAAGATTCATAAAATCTTTTAATGCATATCCATTCAATGCTACCTTGCATTGATTTAGGAATACTATGCATTCAACATACCATGCATGGCCTAACCATGACTACTTCATATAGGATGCATTACTATAATCAAGATCATCAGTACTTACTTTCCTTGGGCTACTGAGCTCAATCAACATATACAGGCATGACACATTTCTATATGAATGTAGTATAACATTCAAATATCCACATGGTATGAGGTCTCTTACCTTTACCACTCCATGGAATTTGTCATAGTCAAACCCTTACCTTCATGGGTCCTACTTACACCCTTGGCATTACCAGTTTGGTTGGTCCTTTGCAGGAGATTGCAGAATTTGCTCACCAACTTTTGATTATGGACTTGTTGCCTTATCCCTTTCTCCAGAGGGTTGCTAGTCACAATTGTCCGCATCAGCGACATATTCAGCCAGGCCCATGTTGTTGTTGGTTTTTCCACTAATGCCAACACCAATGCAATAACTATCATTAGTGGTTCATTATAAATGTATAATCCTCAATATCCTATGTATGCAAAGCATACCCTCAAAAACTTATGAAAGGTAGTTATAATCAGTGAGATAGGGTTTAAGGAAACTTCCATTTTCAAGTCCCACATCCTTGTATGAAACTCCTCTTCCACACAACAGTTGGTTTGACTTCATGGTCTTGCTACCTCTAGGCATGCAATTCCCGGATTTGTCCATTTGACAGAAGCACTTTTCTCTTTCAGGCCATCATTAGCACTTTGCTGCTCCATACTCAGATTCTGGTGACTTTCCCTTATTCCCTGCTGGATAAGCTTTCCAACGCCTATCCACATGCTTCATTCTGACCTTGAGTGTGAAAACCACACCACTTCTAAAATGATGACATTCATCAAATTTAGGCAAAACACTCAACTATGTTTTGGTCTAAATTGTTAATTTCAGCCACCTGGAATTTTCTTTCCTTTCAGCCCTGAACTGCTGAAAAATTCCATGAAATTCATTGAAACACTTAGCTGGAATCCATTGACAATTTTACTGGAAAATCCAATTTTATTTTCTCCCTATCGGGTCTCCATCCCATCTTCAACTCCGACACTTTGGCGATCTAAGCAACAAATTTCTCCGGCGCTCATCGGCGAGCAAGTTGACTGTTCATCGATGGTTTGTTGCTTACTTCTTTTCGACATTTTGGCAGGCAAAACAACTAAACTCCTGCTCTGTATCGGCGAGCAAATCAACTGTTCATCGGGTGCATAGTCATTTGAACAGCCACAACGGCAGAAAATGATCTTAAAACGGTTTCCGCGGGCGAACCGGTTGAGCTTTCGATCGACGATCCGATCATTAACAGATTTCTGATGCCTTCTTCAAAATTTTCCTTCGATCGGGTCTATTAGCCTGCGTCTTATTGGCGACCTATTGATCTATTTTTGTCCGCGGTATTGGGTCCGTAACTGTCTACTGTTCCGAGCTTCATCGGCGACTTGTTGTTCAGTTCCGTTTGCCATATCGGATCCTTAGTAGACTATCGCTCTGAATTTCATCGGTGATAGCCTAGGCTAACCGCTGCATCGACGGTCGAGTGCCTTACACGTCGACCGGTTAGTTGTCAAGCTTTCCGCAACGGCGGCCAACAATCTCCTTAAGTCTTCTGCAGCCGTAAGTCTATCGGCGATTGAAACCCCTAGAAGCTACGGCATCGACGCTCGAAGGCCCTCCTCGTCGGGTTGTTAGTCTTTTCGATCTCTGCAATGGCGGACGTTCAACAAACTTTACCTGTCGTAGCTCATCGGCGCCGCATCATCTGATCATCGACGATGTGATCAACTAACCATCGCCAATGGCCGACGATTCCATGTCTTAGAAAAAATTTCGAAATTTCTCTCTTCCTTTCCGAACTTTCGTCGGCTCAACTATCCTTTATTCTCCGTCGATCTGTTTCTTATCTGTCGACAAAAAACTTCCTCTATCCATTGCCACCGGCCGGAGCTACTGTTCCCTAAACACCTCAGCATCGGCGACTGAGAGGACCAGTGCATCGGTGGATTAGTTCATTCAGCAGCTGCAACTGCGGCTTATCAACTTCGATCTTCTTCTGATCGATGGCCTGATCTGCTAAGCATCGGCGAGCTGAAGCATAGCCTAATCGGCATCAGCCGTCGGATCCCATCCCGTCGGAAGACTAGTACTCTCGGCTTCCGCAACGACGGGCGCACGAATCACTATCTTCTTCCGATGGCCGATGATTTCGGGCCTTAGAAAAAATTTTGAACCTTCACTACTGTGTCGGCTGTCGGAACGTCTTCCTCTGCAGCGTCGGCAGTCGCAGGCTCTATCCGTCGAGAGGATAGTCCTCTAGCTATCCGCAACGGCGGCGCTTTGTTCCACTAATTCCTTCCGCTGTAGTCGCCAACTTTCGCCACATCGGCAACACGATCAGCTGTGCGTCGGCGATGCGATCAACTAATCATCATCGATCGCCAACGGTCCTGTTACTTCGTCAAATTTTCCAAAATTCCCCGGCGTCGGCGGTCGCAGGCTCTATGCGTCGGAAGCATAGTGGTCTAGCCATCCGCAACGGCGGCGGTCAATCGGCTAAGCATCGGCAATCCATCCGTCGAAGCCTTTCGATGTGCCGATGGCCAAACACTTAGAAATTTTCCGAAATTTCTCCTCCGCAACCTTCCGCCGCATCGGCCGTCGGATCAACTATCCGTCGGGTGGCCTTCCCACTAAGTGCTCCGATGGGCCGATAATTCTAGCACTTAGAAATTTTCTGAGTTTTCTTGTCTTCACCCATCTTTTCCTAGTTTCTTCTGGACAGTAGGAAACCTGCCCCTGTTATCTGATCTGTCATGGCCCATTCAGGCCCATGCTGCAACCTGGCTCTGATACCACACTGTAACATCCCCGACCCTCTGACCGGCGAAGACGACGCTACTAGCACCAAACATACAGGCAAACAGCCCCATGAACATGAACAGGCATATAATGCTGAAAATAAAAAGCTTAAACATAATACATACTAAGATGCATAACCCTTCATATACATAGCGGAAGCAAACAAACATTCATTCAAGCATGCCACATGTTCATCATATTCATTAATCAGTAAATATAATTGCAGAGGTAAAATGGACATGAATACTCATCTGATAAGAACTCGTCCCACAACCAGCTACGTCGCTGCAACGTTCCACCTAACCATAGGCCAGCGTGCTCATCAATCCCTCAGCAACACTGCCACCCCCAAGCTGGGCGATTCCTCAAGGAATAAGGGTCAAGCAGGCTTACACATAGCCAAGGTACACCAATCATCCAAGCCCACACAGTAGGGTTTATCAGGCCGTCAAGGAGCTAGGAAAGGCTAAATGCTAAGCTGGTAACCTCAAACACCAGTTTTCTCAAGCATACCCAGCCTCTAATCCTACTCTCAACAGTCTGAAGACCAACCACTGCATACCGCAGCAAAACAAACAATTCACAGCTCTGTGAAGAAGACGAAGACAACAGGGTGACAACCCCAAACCAAAAGGTGAAACACAGTCCAGGTCAAACAACGCTTCAAAGTTGTTCTTGGCCCTAGCATGGCCAAACAACTCAGTAACAATCCCAATAACCTCAGCAACCAAGAAGCAACCCAAAACCAGCGTAAATCAACAGCAGCCCCAACTTCACAATGAAAAGATGGCAACAATCTACAGTCCGCAATGGACAAGAAACCAAACTCCCAGCATGGACAGGGGAAACATAGACACACAGCAAAACCCCAAAAGGATGTTTGCACACCCAGCAACCCAACCAAGGATAGATCAGCAGTCCAATCCCATAAAGAAACAACCGGAATGATACACAGTCTACAGATGGGGAAGGAACTGATTCTCGATCTGGGCGTGAGGGTAAAAGGACACAGCCAAAGCAAAACTGTGAATGAATAGATCATGACCACAGTTCCACGGTGGAGTAAACAGAACACTACACAGTCTAGTAATGGTAGAAGATACAAACTCCCTGCGTGAACAGGGGGAAGACATATCACTCAGAAAACCACGGAAAGAAACCCCATAGTGAATAGTCACGGTAGCGTTTTACAGTCCGACAATGGAGGGGTCGAAAGACAGACTTCCTGTCTGAACGAGAGGAAGAACGCTTCTCCGATTAGCAAGGCGGTGTGTGAAAGGACTGGCGAACCCCAAACAAAGGGACGTGGAACCTTTTATCTCAACCCGCATGAGAGGAGATGAACAGACTCGTGATCAACCTAGTGGGCAAACCATCCACTACCCAAAAGGTACGTCGTGGAGAGTGGATGCAGGCGTGAGCGTGGTGGTGGTTTTTCCCTGCTAGCAAGTAGATGCCCCCAACTAACAACAGAACAACAGGGTGGTGACACATGGCTAACTCCCAGTGGCCCCCACGGGTTAGACAACCCCCCCTTAACCTTTGGAATCATGCCCTTTTCATTTACCGTTGCACCGTCGTAGCTGGCTGTAGGTTTAATTAAATTGATGTGTGTATTTACATGATGCCAAAGCTATAATGTGCCGTAAAGCATGATATACCATCGGCAACGATCCCTCTTGTCGAAACATAACATAGCCGAATCGATGGTGGGGCTTTTGCCTTTAGCTCCTCACCATGGTTAATTACAAAATATACATCATGTACCCTTTAATGTAAACAGGGTCAAAACCAGGGTATTACATTCAGACTCCTATTTCATTTTTGTAACTTACCTTAAAATGCCTTAGTTATTTTATTAGGTACCAACCCCTTTCCTTCGCTAGAAGATGACCTAGACGTAGGAGTCAAGTTTTAAGTAACAGGAAGCTTGACTCGTGACTTTCCCCATGGATGCACCTAGTGGCTTGAAGATTTTTGCCATGTTAACCCCAAGGTGCGTATCAGGTGGCAACACTCTCAATGGGAGATTGGCTCTTATACTTAGCCTCTCTTGACATATCCAGATTTGCAAAGCAAACAACCCATGGAGATTGTCTCATTGCATGATTGGACATTGTGTTTTGGCACAAGTACCACTGTAGAGGAGGTTTGGTTTATCCCAATGGAGGTGACAAGCCCTATGAAACCCCAAGAGGATGTGGATTGTTTTATGAATCATGGCCCTACTAAAGCATAGGGAAAAGAACCCCATACCACCATTGAATCATCTTCCCATTCTAAAGAGCTTTCCACAACCAAAGGTGGTAAGGTGCTTGCCAGTGTTGAACAACCTCTGTCTTCATCTGAGAGTTAAAAAGTGTTTGCAAATCAAAGACTAGAACCTAATCTTATTGATGGTGTTGTTGAGAAGCCCTCCAAATCCAACCCTAGTATTGTGTAGCAAAATAACAAAAGCTTGAAGAGGATTTTAATTTTTAATTAAATCCAACAAGGAATATGAACTAGGTCATCACCAAGTTTCTAAGAGGCGAGAGCGCAAGAGCAAGGAAACACACATTGGGGACGTGTGGAACACTGCATAAAATCTAAATAAATTCAAAAATCCAAAAATAGTCTTGATTTAGTATTTTTTGTTTACCCTAAAAATTTTCCCTAGGGTTTTATTCACTGACCCTAGAGGGCATCCTATTTGGAGGAAGTACATTGGGATCCATGAAACCCTCATAATTATTGAATTAGAGGGTGTGTGATGTTTTTGGCTTATCATCCAGCTTCTCCCTAATCCAATTGTCCTCTTTCCCTTGAGGGCACACTTTCTGAAGTGGTTTCCTTGGGAAGTGTGGCATCGCCTTAGGAGACATGAAATTGCCTCGAAAGGCGTGATATTATACAAAATTTGTGATAAAGCCAATAACTCCATTTATATTTGATTCTTGTATTGATTTGATATTATTTGACTCTAACAAGGCATTGATCACAGCTATTAAGGTTTTGTGGAAGGTATTGTGACTTGTTGTAGTTGCAGGTATCTTTCATTGATTAGACTCTTATGGGTTTGGAGTTACCCGAAGTGTTGAGAAGTTAGACCATGGTGACATTGGGTTCAACTCTCTCCTGAGTCTACCGTCACTAACACTAGATCTACATAGCCTTGGTTTTCAAAGGTGTGCTAGTTTGAGCGTAAACATTTATGGCACCATTGTCGGGGAAATCAAAGGAAAAGGGACGACATTCCATTGAAGAGGGGTTCTCGGGTTAAATCTATTTATCTTTCAAAAGCATCCAACATCTTTCATGTGAATCAGCTACGTTCTTGCTTTGTACTTTAGTAAGGTTTCTTTTTATCTAACTTGAAAAATCTCACCTATGGACTCTACTAAAGAAAAATAAAGAGGTGCTCTACAAGAATAGGTCAGCGTACTACCACTCTACGTCAACGTTCGGCCCCTGCGTCAGATCGTACGACCTCCTGCGTCAGCTTGTACAGTGCCTCTGCGATTTGTCTAAGCTGCTCTGTCGATCTCTGGAAAATGTCCTTCAGTCTCACTCTCTGCAAAATTCTTCTACAAACTTTCTCTCTCTCTCTAGCTAAAAGCTATGAGCAAGAAATCTCTATGACAATGAGTGTGTCAAAGCAACTATGTTGTGTGTACCCTCCACCAAATTAATCTCCTTTTAAATCAATGGCTAAGTGAAAACCCTAACTCTCACCATGAATCAACGGATGAGATCCTCCGATGAGATCAAAGGCAAGATTAGATTAGCCATCACTTAAATTATTTTTCACTTGAACTTTATAAAAATGCCTTCATTAAGTCAAATTAAAATTAGATCACATAATGCACTTTTCCTAAGTATAAACTTTGGATAAAGGCAATGATCAAGCTAGCTTCTTGTTTTATGTCTTATATCAAGCAAGGTCACATGCAAATGATAGAAGAACTTCCTTGTTGCCACTTTCTAATACTTTTCACCCAATTTGAGATTCAAATTAGTGATTATTTATCAATTAATTTGATTTTTTCTTGAAAATGGCCAATATGACAAATTAATGGAAAATCAAAAGCCCACAAATTAGGAAAATTTGTCTGGGTGTGCAATGGTGGCAATCAAGTCTAAGTTAGCAAGAATCCAAGTTGTAATTGATTGGTTTGATTGAGGATTCTCTTTTGAGAGGTGTCGCATATCTCATGGAAAGGGACGCATTTCTCCATGAGGATGCACTCCTTGATCATTATGTGTCACAAGTAGAGGAGAGGGCGACCAACCTCATGAGAGGTGGTGCCCAATGCCACCCCTCCCAACCTCTCTCAATCACTCTTTGTTAACTCCTAATGCACCCCTCTTTGGCTCATTTGGCTATTTAAGCAGGCACTCTCTTCTCATTTCTTCATGGTCAGAGGACCAAAAGGATGTTGAAGTTTTGCTCTTGTATTTGTATTATCATTTGTTATAAATAAGGCTTTGGAGGAAAATCTATGGTGTGATGTTTTTCATGTGTGGATGGTGATTGTCAAGTGCTTATGAGGCATAATCTATCTTGTTTTCTTTTCTTTCTGTTAGTTAGTTGTGGGCCTGCAAGGCAAGATACCTCCGAGTAGAGTAAGACATTATTCTTGTTTGATTTATGCTCTTACTGTTTTTTTGTTGTAGATCTCTTGAGGTGCATGTATATTTTGTTTAATTGCATGCTTTCTAAGTTTTTGCTTGCGGCAGCGCCTTCGTTTTAACCATCTATTGTGCAAGGAATTCTAAATTGCAGGTGATCTCACTTGGAGAAGGGGTTGAGCTTGTTTGTATCCTCCTCAACTTCAAGATATTATTAAGAACATAGTCCCTCAGTGTTCCAACAAAGCAGACTCCACGACCCAAAGTTCCCAAGCTTCCAACATTCTTTCTATCTCTCTCTCCTTCACTTACTAAAAATTTTTTGGTTACAGTTAATCACATGCTTAAGTAAATTAGTTTTCTTTTAAAAGAATATCTAAAGGCTTATTTGTTTAAGTATGTAACTATATTTAAAAGTGTAAAGCAATATTTTCATAGTAGATCTAGTTCTTATTTAAGTACTTGTAAGCCTATTGGATCTGAATCTATAAGGACCAGAGGCATCCACCTTTTAAATTTTAAAAATAATAATAAAAGCAAGTGGGCTACTCAACACCCACACCCCATCCCCCTTGGGATCTACATCATTTTCATGGCATGAGGTTTTCTTTTTATACTTTTTTTGCTTTTATGTTGTTAGAATTTACTAACCTGTAGATTAAATTCAATTTCATTTCTTAGATCAAAGTAGTTAGTTGCTTTCTGTATTTCATTTCACAATAAGGAAGTAATGAATCTTGGCTTGGTCCCTTGTATACTCTTGTCCACCATAGGCTTTGCCGGATCTGTGGAACTCAGAAAGGGGAACTAGTAATAATAGGGCAATCCATCAAAAGATTTATTACTACAAGCAAAGGGTTACTTTGAGCTTCTTACAAAGTCAGGGGCTACTCCAATAAGATTTTATGGCTCGCCCCATTAGACATGTGGTATTGTTCCTTAGTACTCACTTTGAAGGATAAAACTAAGTTGGGCCAAACTTCTTAGAGTATTTACTTTCAGCATTTTACTTTCACAGTTGCAATCGCCAAATAAACCCACTCTAATCTACTCATCCTAATAATTAAAAGTAACCAAGAGGCATTGCAAAACATCTTCCTTTACAGCAATTTTCACCTACCTGGCACTGGTCTACCTGTAACAATCATTTTTGCTTAAGTGAATTTACATGTTGGATGGATTATTCTTTTATATGTTGTTAAATTTATTTAAATTATCTTTGCAATTCTTGTTTCAGTAATTCATTTAAACTCCTAGAATAACATTTACATTCATAACTTAGCTTAAACGCCTTAGTTAATTTCTTATGGACCACCCCCCCTGGCTTCGCTAGGAGTTGGCCTATGTTGCTTAAGTGAATTTACATGTTGGATGGATTATTCTTTTATATGTTGTTAAATTTATTTAAATTATCTTTGCAATTCTTGTTTCAATAATTCATTTAAACTCCTAGAATAACATTTACATTCATAACTTAGCTTAAACGCCTTAGTTAATTTCTTATGGACCACCCCCCCTGGCTTCGCTAGGAGTTGGCCTAGACGGAGGGGTCAAGAATCAAGAGACAGCTTTTGACTCAAGACTTGCCTCCAAGGTTGCACCCAGTGGCTTGAAGATTTCGGCCATGTTAGTCTCGAGGTACATATCAGGTAGCAACACAAGCACTGAATACCATCTCAAGAGTGGGGATGTTAGCCTCGATCTCTCATAGCCCTAGGGTTTGAGACAAGAATCTAATACCCTATCAATCAATCCTCTTTTTATCAAATTTTACATGTTTTTTATTTTATTTTATGCATAGAAATATTTTACAACTGGGAAATGCCCTAAAAATCTAAATAAATTCAAAAATCCAAAATGTAGTCGTGATTTAGTATTTCCGATCCACCCTAAAAAATTTCCCTAGGGTTTTATCCACAGACCCTGGAGGGCATCCTCTTTGGAGGAAGTGCATTGGGATCTGTGAAACCCTCATAATTTGAGGATTAGAGGGAGTAATATTTCTAGCCTATCATCCAGCTTTGACCTAATCCAATTGTCCTCTTTCCCTTAAGGGCACACTTTTTGGAGTTATACCGATTAGTGAGCTTAAAATATTTGATACAGAATTTTTAAAATATTTGATTTATGTAAATTAATAAGTGAAGAATTAATAGTAATATACTAATAACTCTAATTACATTTTGAGTACTTCCCATGATTTGTGGATGGTGTGTCGTGATTACCTAACCAAACTCTGATCAAGAGAGTCGAACCCCTTAGGTCTCGCCTACTTCAGGTGCTTATGACCACTTGAGCTAACCCTTGGGGTTAAATGAGGTAAACATTTATGTAATATTAAGGTAAACATTGAACTGCCCACAAGATTAATCTTATAATTATGTCTTGTGTGTTGATCCCTCATATTGTTAGTATACCACACTCAGAATGGTTAGGTGTCTGAAACAAAGGCTGAAAAACACAGACTAACGTTCATGAGGGTTTCAACAAAGACACTGTATTCTAGCACAAACATATGAATCCATAGAATTGGTTTTATAACTTATAATGATTAGAAATGCCATTTATTATGTTTTTTGTGCACAAATTTTATTTTTTTTTTTCATATTTGCCAAGTCTTATCTGAGTCTTATTCCAGTCTGCCGAGTCCCAAGCCAGCTGAGTATTTGCCGAGTCTGAGTCTGAGTACATTGATTTATCTTTTCAAATACAC
Organism: Pseudotsuga menziesii; assembly: GCA_001517045.1. Classification (NCBI taxonomy): domain Eukaryota; kingdom Viridiplantae; phylum Streptophyta; class Pinopsida; order Pinales; family Pinaceae; genus Pseudotsuga; species Pseudotsuga menziesii. Next base: position 304,476 of record LPNX010535535.1, read on the forward strand.
TTGACCTAGGGATTAGTAATTGATTGCCAAATCAACATTAATGTTATTCTCCTCATCATTTGGATAAATAGTGATGCTAATATCCCTTCCTTGAGTCGTCCCTTTAAGATTTAATAGCGAGAGCTTTTTTTTATAGTGTTAAGAAATATTCACTTTTTTACATCGCTAAGCTTCAGTTTGTTTTCTTGACAACTTTTTTCAAAGGACAGCATGATTACAAAGCTTATTCTTCCTAGAGTGAGGGGCCCACAAAGTTCTATGAGATATTTCTTAATTTGCCTTGGTACCATGGTTCATTGTTCTCAGAAAATTAACACAAGGATGCTACAGCAATGGGCACAACATTTGTTAGGAATAGCGAACGACCACACTAATACCACACTTGCTAGAAACTTCAAACAAATATACACACAGAGGTATACATTGAAAATAAATAAATAATTGAATATATGAATAAACGATGATCGAAACAAGTACAAATGTGAATGCACTGTGCAGAAATAGGAGTTGATTGGTTAGGTCACTATAAAGAGTGTCTGTGTGACTATTGGAAAAGAGCCTACCTACCTATTAATATAAACAAGGTTTGATAATTAGTACATATACCTAGCTACTTATATAATAAATATATATAGTATAACAATATACTTATGTATATTACAAATTTACGACCTCTTTGCTTACATTTCTTTGCCTGAAACCTCAATTTTGTATCATGTAATTTGGTTTTTCTGATTGATCCACCAGAAAGCTATAAGTTTAACATGCTTTTGGATATGACTCTTATTTTACTCATATAATAAAGGAGAGCAAATTTAATAAAAACCAGAAAATGTTTGGCAGAAAATAAACAAATGCATAGCCTAAAGATAGCAATAAGCATTGGATTAAGTATAAACAGATCAAAATATTTCAACAGAATTACTTGACTTCCTAAACGTTTAAACTAAGACACACTCCTCTCATTAAGCCAGTATTTCATAAGTGTTTCATGAAACGTGAACACCAAATAAGCACAAACCTTTTCCAATAGTAATGCGTTTTCTTAGTCCATGAGCATATCTTCTAACACGGGGCCTATGCCCATTAAGCTCAAACCTTCAATCAAAGCATGGGTGCGAGGTAAGAGGGTAAGTGTAAAAGATATTATGCAACTAAAATTCTAGATCAAGAAATTACTACACGAAAATAAAGAATAATAATATTTGAAGTTGAAAGATTCAAACAAAGATAGCTATAGCAATTCTCATGCTTATTTTCAAGAACATTGTCATACTCGGCATCTTCATTGTTCATTATTCTCCGGGAGCTATGCCTTCCAAAATCATATGCAGCCTACGCAAGACACCATGCCATTTATAAAATTATCATGAGATAACCCCACTAATGGGTTAAACAACTACCAACAGAATTAAATGTTGAAAGATTAAAAAAAAACCATCATCTAAACACAAATTCAATGTTGTAATCATGTAGCATACCATTATTTTGATTATGCAATCTGTAATGACCTCAAATTAAATTAAAGGTGTGCAAAATTGGTTAAAACTATGTTGTAGGAAACAACCCCCCTGTTTCAAGGCTAGAATGTATCAAAATGCAGAAATTGCCCAAAATGTTTCTGGGCTATTTCATGATTTGGAAACGCACCCGAAAAAGCTTCGGACAGTTCATGATCCATTTCACGGTTTCACCCCAAACAACCCACATTTCGGCACATTCCTTAAGTATTCAATCCCACTCAAGTGCCAAACATGATCGTGTGACCCAAGTAGAAGAAACAAGTTGCAAGGAGTGGAGGCACTATAGCAGAAGTGGATGAGTTATTATTCGAGCTTGAGACAACCTTTTCCATGTTTTTTTGTTTATCTTCCAACACTATATGTCTAGTGTTGGTGGTATTTTCTTGGGTTGCCTTTTGAATGGGTTGAAAGGAATTGAAGTATTTGTTGTTGTAATTTATATTTTGAGATTCATCCTTTAGGCTAAAAGTCCACAGGAAATAGATCTAGGAAACCTCTGAATTTCTGAATTTCTGAATTTGCATTAATTATATTACATCAAGATTTCTATACAAAAGACAGATCTATATCTGTGATATCCCTTTCAATGTTGTTCAGCCTCCCTATTGGCAGGATTCAATGAGGACAATTAAAATTAAGACAACCCCTTAAGGTTTCAAGGGGCCAAATTATGGAAAACTCCAAGCTGATTTGCTCAAGAAAGCGAGGCATCTTGTTCAAGATGTTTTAGCACCAATTCATGGATCACAAAGTAGCTCAAGAATTTCCATTATCTTAAATCGATGGGCAAGTTCAAAGTATAGGCCATTCACATTGGTCAATGTCATTGCCTCATCACCAAAATAAACATGTTTTGAAGGCTGGAGATTGTCCAGATGAGGTAAAAGATAGTAATGTCATTATTGATATTTTAAGTGGTGTTATTACGCAAGTAGGCCCAACCAATGTGTTGCAAGTTATCACGGATAATGCCCCATTTGCAAAGTTGTCATCTTGATTATTGAGAGTAGGTATAGTCATGTTGTTTGGACTCCTTGTACTGTCCATAATTTAAATCTGGTTTTAGAAGAGTTTAAGGCTAGAGTTCCACATATTAATGAGAAAAAAAATCATCACCAAACAAAAACAGTATTGAGCAATACTTTGAGTCTTGAGTACACTCCACATTGGATTTTGAGAAGACTCCTCTTACCACTCCCCCAAATTCACTCTCCTGTACCACCTTTCCTCCCTCACTCCCCTTCCTTCCCACGTGACCTCACTCCCTCACTCACCCTTTCCCCATGTTCCAAAATCGAGACTTAACTCCTCAGTCCCCCCTTTTTCTCATGTATTTAATGTTATTTATTATTTAATATCCTCACTCCCCTTTTTTCATATTTTTTATGTTATTTCATAATGTTTTTTTGTTTTATTTTTATTTTATGTTATTTTATTTTTATTTTAATGTTTTAATTTTTTAATTTATCTTAATTTAATGTTTTATTTTTTTAATTTATTTTAATTTAATGTTTTTAAGATTTTAATAATTTATTTTAATTTTAATTTTTTAATATAATAAATGTATTTTAATGTTTAATCTTTTTTTAATGTTTTATTTTTTTTATTTACTTTATTTTTGAAGTTTTTATTTTTTTTCTTTTTATTTTTTCAAAAGTATTTTATTTTGAAATTTTTAAATGTTTTTAAGGTTAATTTTGTCTTTTCTTCGTTTTTATAGTGATTTAGAAAAAAAAATTATGCTATGATTTTTAAATGTCTAATTTTAACCCAATTATATGGCATTTTCAATTCAACAATGTCGGTTGTTAGGGTTGAGGTTTCTAACAAGTTGTAATTTTAGCTACAAAAAGAAAAATGGGAATGCCATGGTGATTCTAAGTGATTTCAGAAGCATCATTTTAGAGTTTTGATTATAGTGGCATCAGTTGTTAATGCCACAGCCACGGTTTAGAAAATAAGGTAATTTTAACCCCAAATAAAACTGAGGATGATTCCAAGAGCACCATTTTTTTATTCAAGGTTTGATTTACAGTTTTGATTGCAATGGCACCGGTTTAATTCAGGGGTTGTTTTTGGTGCTTTTTATCAAAAAATATGAGTTTTTATGGCAAGAGTTCTCATTTTGAGTATAAAGTTTTCGTCAAGTTGTATAATGTGTTTTGCTCTTTCTTTGTTTGATGTTGGTACGGTTTCTTCATTTCTTGTTTGACATTGCCTCTGCATCTTAAGCAAGGTAAATTAGGTTTTACTGGCATCTTGCTAGTATTGCTTGAGGAGACCCTCCTCTTGAAAGAGCTCTCCACTATGGACCTTGGGATTCATTGTTTTACCTAATTAGGGTTTGGCTACTTCAACCTAGTATCGGGTTACTAGCCTTTGCCCTAGTTGGTAAACGTTGAATAGCCGAATGGAGTAGGGACATTGACCTTAATCTCTAATTGCCCTAAGGTTGAGGACTAAGGTCATAACCCCTTCTTTTCACATTTTTATCAAAATTGTCTTCTATATTTAACATTAAGGAAATATCAAAAAATATAACATTAAAAAAAACCCTAAAAATTATAAACTTCATATCTCCAAAATATTTGCAATTTGGAACTTTTGTTCGGATAAAAAAGTGCACATGGGCGTTTTGATTCTATGTTGGATTTGTGAGATTCTCAATGACATGTGCTTGCTAGGGTTTGGTTTTGCAGATCTGTCATTGCAAGTACAACAGGTATAATCATCATTTCAACCAAGTTTGAAGGCTTAAACAATAGGGTTTGGGGCCTAAATTTACCCCTAGGGAGTTGGATGGTCATTGGAGAACATGTTAAGTGAGACCACCATCTATTTGAAGGTTGTACTAGGCCACACACTAGATCTGATTTCACAGTTGCAGATTTGATCTAAGGCCTCTTCTTCACATATTGTACATCCCCCTTACCCACATACTTCAAGGTACATCTTCTATGGTAAGTTGATTAAGTTTTGTTATCTTGTATCAAGTTTTTTGAAGTGATTTTACTGCTACAATTTCATGATAGCAATTGTAGATTTTTCACAAGTTTTCAGCCTCCGATTATAAGTAAAAAATTGTCTCAGTTTATTTGCAAACCCAAAAATTTAAATGCTGGAAATAAACACAAATTTTTTAGACTTAAAACACTGTTGTAACTTCAATCTTTTACAAACAAAAAGTAAATAAAATGCACGCCATTCAACACTTAGGCGTAAATAAAGCCTGCTAATCGCGTTTTTTTATGAAATTTTGCGAAAAAGACTTTCGGTCGCTTAGGCGAGCTTTCCAACAGCTCATTAGACACCGAAAAGCCTTGGTTTCGGCAGCTTAGCGGGTGATTGAAGGAGGGCATTAACCACCGAAAGCAAGTGAAATGCGTTGGAGAAAAAGACCGCTCAAAAAACTCAAAACACAGGTTTTTGTGGCTAAGCGTGGTTTCAAAATGGTCTCTAAGCCACCGAAAGCAGACTTTCGGCAGCTAAGACCGAAATTTCAGGACGCTCTAAGCCACCGAAAGGGGCGTTTTACTATGAAAAGGCATCATTTTAAAACGATGATTATGAGTGACTAGAGAATCATTTTGCAAAATGCTCGAAGGTTTTTGTTCCCAACAAGTCAGAGAACAATAACCTCTCTCAGTTTTCCTACAGGCATTGCAGATTAGGAGAATCGAATCCATCTCTGAGCCCTAACTTTCAGATCTCAGAATTTCCCTGTTTTACACATGTTTTTGAAATACAGGTCTCGGGAAGATGAAAACGAATTTCCAAAAACTAAGAGAGGTTTTTGCTCACAACAAACTAATGTACAAAACCTCTTTCAGTTTATACACAGGTGTCACATATTTGAAGGACCAAATCCATCTCTGAGCCCCATTTTTTCAGCAGTTTGGCCAAATTTTTAGGGCAAAAGTTGACCTAACAGGGCAGGTGACAGCAGAACAAAAAAAATTTCCTTCACCTACACCAAAGGAGCAAGATGAACCAGCAGAGAAGGCTTCCTCTAGCAAGCCCAAGACATAAAGGATAAATCAGTCGCTGAGGCAAGTGTATGAGATGGAAATTTTGGAAAGAGAAATAAAGAAAAACAATGCTACATTGACCAGGAGGAATAAGTTGTTGCACAACTCTTACCTAGAGATGAGAGAGATATGTTTTTTTAAAGAGACTAAATAAAAGATACATGAAAGACAACACAAGGCTGTATAGAATGATTAGGCTTCAGAGGCTGCAGATCAAGGAGGTCAAGCTAAACCCTAGCACTCACCTCACATTGGAAACCCTAGCTAAAGCTGCAGTAAGCCTTCAGCCTCCAGAAGCAAGCCAGGTTGCTGTTAACCTTCCTAACATAGAGCCTGTTGAAGAAGAAAGCTAAGTAGACAAATTTGAAAGAACAATTTTGGAGATGGCTTAAGAATTTTTAAAGAACAAGGCTTTCGATGGCTTAAGCGGAAGCTGCGGTAGTGCATTAGCCACCGAAAGCACCGCTTTCGGCAACTAACAGTTCCGATATTTTGGCCTCTTAACCATCGAAAGCAGAAAGAGGCATAAGATCGAATTTTGACAGGAAGGACCAGTTTTGGGCTAACATGAATAGCTCAAGGACAAAGTATAAAGATGAAGGACGCTGAAGAAAACATCAGGGAAGGTATGCTTCAGTTTTGCTGTGACATAAAGGAAGAAAAGGTCACCAACACTTAACTGTCAAAGTGAAATAGTGACTTAACCAGCAGAGGACCAGTGGCAGTGATTTCCAGTACTTACTTTAGTTATCAAAAGGTTCAAACAGTGAACGAATTCTACAATTAGTTAGACTTTTAAATTAGGGTTTTTTTACTTAATTATGCAAAAACAATTATTTTCACTATTTTTAGTAAATCAGATCCAATTTTTCAAGATCTAAATATTTTTGTAAAGGCTATTAAGCCTAAGACTTATTTGATTGAAAGGTTCGACTTCGGGGACCTATAGACCATTACTATTGTCAAGCGTCTCATATTGTTCATGACCTAATTTAAGCTCTTTTGTTATCATATGTTCAGCTTCCATTTTCTGTCTATTCTGTGCTTATGCTTGAATGTGTTATTCAGGTTTTATTCAGGTTAATTGATGTCCTATAGCTGTCATCCTATTGGCATATTGATGATTTGAATTATAAGTGCTTTCCTTGTCATGATTAGCCATTTATATATATTTGTTTTATGTATGAATCTACCAGCGTGATAAGTTCTCCATCTGTGCACCATATGTCATCCTCTGAACAGTGGTAATTAGAAGCCTTATCCCTGACTGAGTTTCATGCATATCTTAAGAGTGTGAGGTCTTATAGGTCACCTGACTTGATCCACTTAGAAAACCATAAAAACATTTAAGTTACCAGGCATCCTCGAGCTGCAACCTAGAGGAGTTTCCTGGAGTGATAACAAATTGGTGCCGTTGCTGGAGAGAGGAGACTGAAGCTCAGCTTCCCTGAAAGACGACATAGATCCTTGCTATGATGATAGACAAAGCTTGGACACTATTCTGGTTGTAATCATCTATTTGGCGACTCCATTGAAATAAGGTGGCTTCAAGAAGACCAAGTACCAGAGCAAACCCTAAAGGGCCACCAGTAACACATGTTTCAGATCCAGAAGAGATCCTAAGAAGAGCTAGGGCTTCGCTAAGGCAGACCTCCAGAGCTGAAAAGGAAGCTACATCAGGTATTTCAAGAGATATTTCTACTATTATTTCTTCTGCTGAAACATTCAAATCTCAAGAATTTTAAATACATCAGAAAATTTTAGGGTTGAGGAATCTTCAAGCACTATTTCTTGTGAAGATCTCATCCCTGGCGACTCCATGAAGGACGAACTCAGTAGCGACTCCAAAATATTAAGATGTCAAAAGCATTTGCTGCTCTGTTAGCTCGGAGGTTTGCACCTCTTAACTTCTCTTCAGTTCCTGGTTTCCCACATCCAATACCTGATATGTCTGAATGGGGAGATTTTCTACCTATCTTCAAAGAGGAGGAAGAAGACAATCCTGCAGAACACCTCCTCAAGTTTCACGAATGCATGGATCTATTAGATCAGCAGCATGAAGATGTTCATGTATTCATTATATGGTGATGCACGTCAATGGTATTTTTTTTTACCTCCTTCCAGTGTTTCATCATTGAAGGATTCTCACAAAGCATTCACTGAGCATTGTAAAAGGTACTATTCAGATGAGTTTGCATTTGATAATTGTTGTGAAGAATATAAGTTGCATTCTGAGGATGAAAAGGTAAATAGAGAAGAAGATTTTAAGTTTTGTGAGGATTTGTCCACTTTTGGAATTTATTTTAGTTCTACTTTTCAGCAAAGAGATGATCAAAGACATATGCATGCAATGGTTAATGATAGCTATGAAGAGTATGCTACAATAGGGGACACTTCTCATTGTGATCGAGATATAAATTATCTTCAAAATGTTAACCATAATATAGATGCTTTTGACCTTGTACCAAATGCATCTGCTGACTTAGGATGTCAAGAAGATCAGTTTGTCCCCTTTGGTAATCCGAAAGATAATGAGCAGATTGAAGGAACAGCATGTAACAAATTTGGATCTGCAGCAAATACTAAAGGCAGCCCTCAATTTTCTAATTTGCAGACAAAGGAAGAATGCAACAAATATGAAGATGAAGATGATGATCTGAAAAGTCCAGAACAGCAGGGCATAACTCATCCTTCCCAATCAGAGGTTAAGCAATCTACAGTTAACGTAGAGATCACTGAAAGCAGCCAGCAACAGCATTTCATTAAGTTGGAACAGCGGCATAAAAAGATATTTCTTGTTGGCTTTTATGACCCTATTGCTGACTATCTGTAACTTATGAGCAGCATAGATATCAAAATATTTTTGTCAGATGATAGCTGGTTCTGTCACCCTTCGAAACTACATTGTTGCATGCTAGGGTTTCATTTATTTTTCGAGTCAAGATCAAGGATAAGTTCAGCAGATCAACTTCTGACCTGGCTTCATTGGAAGCATGATGTCACGTGATAAGAAGACTCTTCTGATTAGAATTAGGAGTAGGAGTAGATAGGAAAATAAGCTCTTAATATGAGTAGCTAGGTCATTTTTAGTTGTTTTCGTGAATAAGCAAAGCGGGCTACGAGAAGATTGCAGGGGATCAGTTATAAAAGACAAAGGACCCCATGTCCAATGGAACACTAGAAGATAGCTTTAATTATTCTTTTTCAGGAAAGGCATTTTGGTCTGGGGTTCTTGGGACCTCACAAGGAGGTTCCCATCCCCGAGTAAGAGCCAGATGTTATCTCCTAAATAAAATTTTCAATAAGTTCACTCAAAATAATTTTTTTTTATCAGTGATCAAGGTTTCAGGCCATATTATGAAAGATATTGGGATGACTAACAAAGTTGGGATATCTGATGTTCTGTTTTTTATGAAAATTTGAAAGTTTTAGCTTTCGGTGGCTTAGGCAATTTTTTCAACAACTCATTAACCACCGAAAAGCTCACCTTTCGGCAACTAACAGTTTTAACGCAGGACCATGTTAACCACCGAAATCCTGCTGATCACGTTTTTTTATGAAATTTTGGGAAAAGGACTTTCGATAGCTTAGGCAAGCTTTCCAACAGCTCATTAGCCACCGAAAAGCCTTGGTTTCAGCGGCTTAACGGTTGATTGAAGGAGGGCATTAACCACCGAAAGCAAGTGAAATGCGTTGGGGAAAAAGCCCGCTCAAAAAACTCAAAACACAGGTTTTCGTGGCTAAGCGTGGTTTCAAAACGGTCTCTAAGCCACCGAAAGTAGACTTTCGGCAGCTAAGACCAAAATTTCAGGACGCTCAGGGCGTTTTACTATGAAAAGGCATCATTTTAAAACGGTGATTATGAGCGATTGGAGAATCATTTTGCAAAACGCTAGGAGGTTTTTGTTCCCAACATGTCAGAGAACAATAACCTCTCTCAGTTTTCCTATAGGTATTGCAGATTGGGAGAATCAAATCCATCTCTGATCCCTAATTTTCGGATCTCAGAATTTCCCTGTTTTACACATGTTTTTGAAATACAGGTCTCGGGAAGATGAAAACGAATTTCCAAAAACTGAGAGAGGTTTTTGCTCACAACAAACTAATGTACAAAAACCTCTTTCAGTTTATACACAGGTGTCACATATTTGAAGGACCAAATCCATCTCTAAGCCCCATTTTTTCAGCAGTTTGGCCAAATTTTTAGGCAAAAGTTGACCTAACAAGGCAGGTGACAACAGAACAAGAAAATTTTCCTTCACCTACACCAAAGGAGCAAGATGAACCAGCAGAGAAGGCTTCCTCTAGCAAGCCCAAGACACAAAGGATAAATCAATTGCTGAGGCAAGTGTATGAGATGGAAATTTTGGAAAGAGAAATAAAGAAAAACAATGCTACATTGACCAGGAGGAATAAGCTGCTGCACAACTCTTACCTAGAGATGAGAGAAAGGTATGTTTTTCTAAAGAGACTAAACAAAAGATACCTGAAAGACAACACAAGGCTGTATAGAATGATTAGGCTTCAGAGGCTGCAGATGAAGGAGGCCAAGCTAAACCCTGGCACTCACCTCACATTGGAAACCTTAGCTGAAGCTGCAATAAGCCTTCGGCCTCCAGAAGGAAGCCAGGCTGTTGTTAACCTTCCTAACATAGAGCCTGCTGAAGAAGAAAGCTAAGCAGACAAACTTGAAAGAACAATTTTGGAGATGGCTTAAGAATTTTTCAAGAACAGGGCTTTCGGTGGCTTAGGCGGACGCTGAGGCAATTCATTAGCCACCGAAAGCACCGCTTTCGGCAGCTAACAGTTCCGATATTTTGGCCTCTTAACCACCGAAAGCAGAAAGTGGCATAAGATCAAATTTTGACACGAAGGACTAGTTTTGGGCGAACATGAATAGCTCAAGGACAAAGTATAAAGATGAAGGACGCTGAAGAAAACATCAGGGAAGGTATGTTTCAGTTTTGCTGTGACATAAAGGAAGAAAAGGTCACCAACACTTAACTGTCAAAGTGAAACAGTGACTTAACCAGCAGAGGACCAGTGGCAGTGATTTCCAGTACATACTTTAGTTATCAAAAGGTTCAAACAGTGAACGAATTCTACAGTTAGTTAGACTAGTAGTTAAATTAGGGTTTTTTGACCTAATTATGCAAAAACAATTATTTTGTCTATTTTTAGTAAATCAAATCCAATTTTTTAGGATGTAAATATTTTTGTAAAGGCTATAAAACCTAAGACTTATTTGATTGAAAGGTCCGACTTCGGGGACCTATAGACCATTACTATTGTCAAGCTTCTCATATTGCTCATGACCTAATTTAAGCTCTTTTGTTATCATATGTTCAGCTTCCATTTTCTGTCTATTTTGTGCTTACGCTTGAATGTGTTCTTCAGGTTTTATTCAGGTTAATTGATGTCCTATAGCTGTCATCCTATTGGCATATTGATGATTTGAATTATAAGTGTCTTCCTTGTCATGATTAGCCATTTATATATATCTGTTTTATGTATGAATCTGCCAGCATGATAAGTTCTCCATCTCTGCACCATATTGTCAACCTCTGAACAGTGGTAATTAGAAGCCTTATCCCTTATTGAGTTTCATGCATGCCTTAAGAGTGTGAGGTCTTATAGGTCACCTGACTTGATCCACTTAGAAAACCATAAAAACATTTAAGTTACCAGGCATCCTCAAGCTGCAACCTAGAGGAGTTTCCTAGAGTGATAACAGAGACATTTTTCTTTTCCCTTGCCTTTTTGAGTGAACCCTAAGGTTCATCTAATCTAACGGTGGAGATTAGATTATATCAATGGATGAGATTAATTACTCATATTTAATTCCCAAAATATTAATTTCACTCACCCACTTAAATTTATCAAAAAATGACTTTACACTTTAAAGTCAAATTAAATGCTCCACTTAAGTCATTTAATGCAAGGGTCACTTTATTTCCCCTCTGTAAGTGACTAAGGCTAAAGTCACCTAAGGGAACACTTTCCTAGGTACAAAATTAACAGCAATAGCACATTGAAGTTATATTTATTGGAATCCGTGATGAAGTTCTATAACTCCTTCCTCTCTTTCAATGATATTTATGTTTCATAGTTATTACCCCATAAGGCATTGATCTTCGCCGAGAGGTTTTCTTGGGAAAGGTGCTTGTGTAATGTCTAGGGAATCACATATATCGTTCACCAAGCTCTATAGGAACTCCCCCTTAGTCTTAGTGTTGATTTTTCTTAGCAGCATTGAGAGCCCTTCTCTTAGGAGAATGGGACCACGATGAAGACTCAACCCAGTGTTGAGTGACCATTCTGTTGAATGGTAGATATCTGGTCTAGGACCATGATATAGACCCAGCTCTGCCCTAGGTAGACTCAACCTAGTGTTGAATAGACATCTGGTCTGATACCACGATGTAGACCACTCTAGGACTGGTAGACTCAGCTTAGTTCTGAGTAGCCATTCTCTTGGAGAATGGAGGCACCTAGTTTGTTACCAAGAAGGCGTTGTAAGCCCTAGATTGGGTCTAAGCATGTGTGGCGCTCTGACCCTTGATCTATGGTCTTGGTGTACTTCTCCAAGGATTAGCTACCCTTGGTTAAGTTACCCTAGTACCAGATCTATGTGTCACACAGAGTGTGAGATAAAAGCATTAGTAACTCTCTTGGTTTATGATCATGTACTTTTGGAATCAAAAAGGACCACAGGTAATGACCATAGGGGCACTTGGAAAAAGGCCAAATGCAAAAGTCAAAATAAATAAAGACTTTTATACCACAGGAAAAGGACCACAGGTGGAAGTGAAAAATAAATAAGGACTTTTGGTAAAAGTCAAAGATAAATAAAAAGACCTTTTGGTAAGAAGGTAAAAGTGAAATTAGTGTTGACTAAATTGTCATTGATGCCAACAGGTGTGTGTTATTGTGTCTTGGTGCCCCTAGAGGAGCCTCTGAGGATTGAGTAAGTGTCAGTGTCAAAGGAGACCTTTTGACTTTGTCCAAGCCCAAGTCTGAAGCCCTTGGAGCCCTTGGGACAATGGCAAAAGCCCTGAACACCCTGTACAATGGTTAAGTATCCCAAGTTGGTTCGATGGTTCCCCAGTACCACAACCATGCCCTTTTGCCCTGGATTGTGTCCTTGGTGGGTTGAAAAAGTTGCAAGTGTCCAAATGACCCTTTTAGTGGTCATTTGCGTTTGCTAAAAGTCATGATACCCTAAGAGTAGCCTAGGCACCCCACACCTTGATGGTATCCTTACCTTTTGGAGTGGTCCTAACTTTAGTACCCTAGCCCTAACATCCCTAAAGTACAAGTCTTTAAAACTAAGTATAAATTTAAACTTAAGATTAAGCCCTAATTAAAGATTAATAAAAATTATTTAATAAAAGTTTCTTTTTAATCAAAATTAAATTTGAAATTAAAAAGAGTTTAGTAATTAAATAATTAATAAAGCATTAATTAAAGAAGTATTAAAAGGCTTATTAACAATTTGCTTTTAATAGTTAAAAAAAAATTCTCAAAACATTAATAAAAGATCTCTTACATTAAGACATGTTTTAATGTAATATTAAAATTAAACATTAAAAGTTTTAATCAATAAAATGTAAACCATCTTCTCCATCAAGTCGGCCCGAACATTAAGATAAACAACACATATATATAATTAAAAAGTTATATAATTTTTACAAGTCGGCTCCACAAAAACAAATTTAAAAAATAATTTTTTGGGGATCAAATTCTATATAAATAGGGCCATAAACACCCTCATTTAAAAAAAAACAGAAATTTGGGAAAGTTGCTCTGATTTTCAGAGGGTACTGAGGTAATTTGCAGGTCTGAGGAAAAATTCGCAAGCAGCAGAGACCCAAATTTTCACAGTCATTTTACAGTCCATCTTTTGCGATTTTTTTGAGAATTAAAGCCAAGTTCGCTGCTGCCTTCTTGCCTCCTGAACAGTTCCAAGTTTTTCAACCTATCAAAGATCATTTTTTAGTGTATGAACTGAGATTTGTCTGAGGATTTCCGCAGACTGTGGGAGAGCACCAGAATTGCAAACCCAAATTTTGTTTGAAGACTATTTCTTTTTGGGGTTAAGTCAAGAGTCAAAACAGTCCAAGTTATTGTATTGCTGCTGCCTTCTTACCTTGCAACAGTCCCAAATTTCCTAAGGCCACAACAGACTCGAATTTTTCCATAGGTTTTCTCTTTGAGGATTGAGCCGTCTCAGAAGCAGCAGCAAGGTGTCTACTTCTCAAAGGCTGGACAGAGTCCTGTCTTTTGGTGACTAAGAGTTACAACAAGAAGTTTGTTTTGTTGTTGTCTTGCTTGAAGTCTACACAGTTATCCTTAGTCTCTGGATGATTAGTCTTGAAGTCTGCTACATGTGGAAAGTGAGTTTGGAAGTTCTTCAGTAACGAGGTATGTATGTGTGTGCACAATATTTGTGAACTGTAATATAATGACATGTACAGTAAGTGTAAAGTGAACAAAGGTTTGTATAGTAGATTGTATATTGGAGTGTACAAATGTGCACACTGTACAGTGATATGTATTAGCATGAAGGGATATGTTCAAGTACAGCAAACAGTGTAGTGTAAACGTATTGCAATGTTGATGACGATATATACATGATGATACATGTCTTGACTTGATATGATGATGCACACTCTCCTTGACACATGCTATGATATGATGCTTGCCATGGTGTGATGACATACTTCTATGCACTATGATGTGTTCTTGTTACATACACATTACATGTTGATGATGATGATAGTACATACCCTATGACTTTGATGTATAACCTATGATGATGTTCAGCAATAGCACAGCAGAGATACTTCATTGATTGTGGATGGCAATGAGCAGTGTGTGGCAGTGACATCTACAGGGATGATTTGACAGTGATTAGAGTGTAGAGGTTATCAGCAGCAGAAAGTGCAGAGTTTGGTGCATGACAGTTCCACAGGTTCAACAACCTTCTTCTTATTAGGGTGGCAGGACAGGGCAAGGAAAGGAGGTCGTAGCCTCCTTCCGATGGAAGCCGGAAAACTAGGGAGTGGCAGCTTCCTTCAGGTCGTAGCCTCCTTCCAGTTGAAGCTAGAAAATTGAAGTCTATATAATAAAAGAGTTGTTCCCTCCTTCCAGTTATTTCTGGAAAACTATTTTTTTTAAAAGCTTCCGTGGTTTTACCCCCAGAACTTGGGTTTCCACGTCAAAAACTATTGTGTACTGTGCATCTTGTTATTTTTATACACGTTGATGATGTGCTGTGATTGATGATCAGCAACCTGCTTTTGATTAAGTTTTTAAATAGTACAAATACTGATTCACCCCTCTCTCAGTATTTCAACAATTAGGGAAAGATTAAAATATTCTTATTTTTATCTTTTCTAATTTTGGTCCACTTAACAGGTGAACGAAGGCTATAAAAGATGATCAAGTCTTCTCATATGAGATACAAGTTTGCTCTCACAGGTGAAGCTGCTATTTTACTGAAGTCTCCATTAAAGGTTGTTTTTGCCCAACTAGGGCATCTATCTTTTCTCGGCTAACCCTCAAGTAGGGTTTCATCACTTGGGCAATTTCTGGGCAAGCATATTCAGATTCACACATCCATCTTACAGATCTGGGAAGCCTCACAAAGATTCGAGCAGCCTCACACAGATCTGGGCAGCCTTAAACAAAATAAGGCAAGTTCTTCGAGCAGCTCTGTTTTTCCTCTTTTTTGACAGTCGAGATCTGGGCAGCCCCTTCTTTCCTCTCGGGCT
This sequence comes from Pseudotsuga menziesii, assembly GCA_001517045.1. Lineage (NCBI taxonomy): Eukaryota > Viridiplantae > Streptophyta > Pinopsida > Pinales > Pinaceae > Pseudotsuga > Pseudotsuga menziesii. The sequence continues at coordinate 319,803 of LPNX010535535.1, forward strand.
GCCTCTGTTCTTTATCCGGGAAGCCCATCTAAGGCTCGGCCCTTGTTCTCTCAACCCACGGGCTAATACCTGTGAGGGTTTGGTGATCTGCCAATCCTCAGGCAGCCTCCGGGGCAACCCATGAGGGCTACAGGCTGCCAACAGTCTACTGCAACAGCTTTCGGGCAGACCCTAGGGTCACATTCTGTCAATTGACAGACCCAACAAACCACGGGAAGCTGAGATCTGCCCAACGGATTTCGGGCAGAGAAATAAAAGTGGGCAGTGGGCAAAACAGAGAAAGAAATCCGGGCAATGGGCAGGACAGAGAAAGATACAGGCAGCAAACAAAGGGTACTGTCTAGGCAGCCAACAGTATTTTTCGGGCAGTTTGAGATTTTCAGGCAGGAGAGAGAAAATCATGTTTTGGGTCATTTTTGTAAATCTGGAAATTGTGGTTTGGAATTATCAGTCTGATTTTTAACTGATAAATTTTACTGTAACTGTGATTAAAACCTAAATCTGGGTTTGAGGAACTTTTTGAAGAATTTCCTAAGTCATCGCATTTACGAGATGAGCTACTAATGCTTTTTGAGGGTTTTGTCCTTTGAAGGTTTCCCTAGTGAAAAATCTTGTGTCCATTGTGTTGATGTGATGAATGTGTTTTTACTGCACTGATTATTTGTTTAAGTTCATCTGCAAATTTTTAAGTTATGTGCTAATGCTAAAATTCAACACTTAGGAGTTTACCTAAAGTGTTAAGGAGTTGGGTTGTGATGACATTAGGGAATAGCTCCTCATGTGCTTACCACTCGTTGCACCGGGATCCGTGATCACGATCGTGGGTACTATTCTGAGCAGTAACCTTTTTGGCGCCATTGTCAAGGATGCTTAAAGACTGTTGTGTAACAGTTGAGGTGTGTTTCTTAGGTCAAAGTTTTCATCTCCCTCAGAAAAACATCAAATTTGTAAGTTGACGTAAGAGTTTGTTTTGTACTTTGATGAGATTATTGTTAAGGACTAACCTTGCAAGTCTTATCTAGAAACACCGCTAAAGAGAATTACAAACAATAAGTACACTTCAAGGCAAAAGCTTAAGATATTGATGACATTGTCAAGTGTAGAGGTGAGCACATCTTCCAGTTAAGAACCCGCCTTGGCGACTCCACACATATTGATATATTCAAGTTCGAATTTGGTCACCTCCTTGAAGAAGTTGAAAGTAAGGAGAACCGGCATGGCCTCCACGGATGGATGATCATTTTTCTCCTCTTGATTGCTCGAACATCCCAGGTAATCCAAATAAGTTACGAAAGTCGTTCTAGAAATATTTTTGTGACCATGATGATGATGTCATGGACAATGTTGATAAATTCATGATAGTAGCTCTAGAGTTCAGTATAAATAATGAGGATGTCTATATGAGATCATTTGTGCTTTACTTGGAGGTTAACGCATGTGCTTGGTTTGAAGGCCTAGACAAAAGAAAGATATATTCTCTTGCAAAATTGATAGAGATATATTGTAGCCATTGGAGCCCAGAAGAGCATAAAGAATGGGTGCCCCATGTTGAATACATGAAGACTATGTTCAAGGGAGAAGACCATGTTGAAGGCCAAGATCTAGAGGAAGACCTTGAAGAAAGTCATTGTGAAGATAATCAAATCAAGCAAGATGAACATTCTCGAGGAGAAACCCTTAAGGGTTTCTATCAAGATATTGTTGCAGATTTGGAAGAACAAGCAAAAGTTTTCTTGAAGAAAATTACGAACACAAAGAAGTTGACGAAGAAGCTCTTATCGAAGAACCATTGTCAACTGCAGAGGATGTGAAAGACATGGTTGATGGAGGTATGGTTGATGCCTCTCCTTGTTCTCCTCATTGCGATAAGGGTTTGGTGAGCATTCCTTTCTCTTTTGCTTTTCAAAAAAAAAATTGAAGATGACAAATTTAAGGATTTCTTTACTATTGAAGAGGATTTCCATGGATGTAACGATGTGTGTTTTCCTCATGATGGTTCTGATATGGATATGGATCATTGGAAATTCATTGCAGATCCCATATATGACTCTTCTAATGAGGAAAGTATAAATTTTGAACTCCTTGGAAGACCTATTTTGATGAGGATCCTTATGAATTGGTTCAACCATGCTTGTTCACCGTTGATGATGATATGGGGTTTCATATGGAGGTTTCTATTATGAAACTAGAGCAACCAAACTTACCCTCTCCTAAGGTGAATCTCAACCAATGCTCTCAACCATGCTTCTCGAAAATTGATGCAAGTTTTGGACAGCAAGAAGATTAAGAGCCTTTTATGGAAGAGCCAATGCCCATGAGAGGACACCATGAAGGGGACCCCAAAGACCCAGGGAATGAAATTGTTTTCTTTAGAAACAGTATTGGGTCATATACATCCTTCACCATTGATGTAACTGATAAGTTTTGGACGATGAACTTCGATGGGGTCAAGTCTCATCAGGTATGGGTACAGGTATTATATTAACTTCTCCTTATGATGATATAGTCGTTGTTTCTCTTTATGCCTAGAATTTGAAGGTACTAACAATGTGGTTGAATATGAAGCTCTCTTGCATGGCCTTCAGTTAGCTAAAGATTATGGTATTTAGTTTTTAAAGATCATCGATGACTCTGATCTAAGTATGTTGCACGTCAAAATAAAGCTTTCATGTGAGAATCAAAAATTAAAAAGGTATAAAGATGCAGTATGATTGGCTACAAAAAATTTCAACACCTTATCTTTGCAAGTGATTCCCAAAGCTCAGAATCAATTAGTTGATTCTCTAGCAACATTTGTGTCTGTTCTTTACCTTTGCAAGGTCGTTCTAGAATAAGGAATAGTACAACTAATTTTCAAACCTTCAATTCATGATAACTCTGAAGATTGACAAAAATTTTATCACGACGAGTAGATGCACAGGTTTACGAACAAAATCGCAAAATTGTTTCAACCTCGGTATGAAGGTTTCTCTTCTACTTTTTATGGTCACTTGGGATAGCAAACATAGATCAATGACGAGGCTTATGATGACAGCAGTTTGCACTTGAGCCCTATCCAAGCTTGGATAGAGGGGGCTTGCAAAAGAGGCCATACTTCTTAGCAAGAATTTAAAGGCATCCAGGTTCGTGATATTTTACATTGTTCCAACCCCATTCCATTAAAGGTAATGACATCTACTAGCTTCGTCATTGATGTGATTTTGTCTTGGACTATTGCCAACGACAAAGGTAAAATCCCTAGCATGAATGATATGCTAAAGTGGCTTCACTAGTGGTATGATTTCACTTAACTTCTCTCTCTCATCATGCTTAGAGCATGTAGGTAGGTTGCATAATTTCTTGCATTAGTTTCATTTAATTTCAGCATTTACTTTTACCTATGCATTACACTTGTTGGTTATTGCATTTCATTTTGATATGAACAAGGAAGGACATAAGTGTCTGCCTCTGATGCATTTGACATATTTGTGGTTAGATGTGTGTGTAGGTCTACAAGTCCCAATTGATTCAGAGGTTCTCACACACTCTTGAGAAGAGCGCATGTCCTACAGTTGAAGCCAGCTCAAAACCCATGGTTTGGTCATGGCCGGTCCTCTTGGTTTTCATTCTAAAGAGTATTGGCCTAGTGGCATTGTTGACTACCCCTTAATGGGTGAAATTCTCCCCTCTTGTTGGGCATTTTTGTGCCCTACATTGGTGCCCGATGCTTCTCGTGATGGGCCCATTAGGATACATGGCCTAGGGGCTCCTAGCCACGCCTATGTTTTGCAGATTTGTTGTTGCGGCTACAACATGTATATTCATCATTGCAACCTAAACAATAGGGTTTTGGGCCTAGATTGATCCCTGGGGGATTGGAAGTTCATTGGGGAACATGTTAACCGAAACCACCATCTATTTGAAGGTTGTACTATGCCGCATACCAGATCTGATTTCACAGTTGCAGATCTGATCTAAGGCCGCTTCTTCACCCTATTGTACATCCCCTTTACCCCCATACTTCAAGGTACATATTATATGGTAAGTTGTTGAAGTTTTGTTATCTTGTATCAAGTTTTTGAAGTGATTTTACTGCTGCAATTTCATGATTGCAGTAGCACATTGAAGTTATATTTCTTGGAATCCGTGATAAAGTTCTATAACTCCTTCCTCTCTTTCAATGAGAGGTTTTCATGGGAAAGGTGATTGTGCATTGTCTAAGGAATCGCATATATCATTCACCAAGATCTGGAGACTCCCCCTTGGTCTTAGCCTTTAGGAGTTGACCTAAAGTGTTAAGGAGCTAGGTTGTGGTAACATTGGGCACTAGCTCCTCCCGTGCTTGGATTGGGATCCGTAATCTCAATCGTGGGTGCTACTTTAAGTGGTAACCATAGTCAATACCTTTTACCTATGAAAACCTTTAACTACCAATTGAGCCTTGTGTTGGTCAATGCTACCATCCGCAGCATACTTTGTACCATAAACCCATTACTTCTAAGAAATTTTCAACCTTACAAAAGTGGGAATAGATCCCAAGTCTCACTCGCCATTAGGGAACAAAATTCTCCATTCATAATTGCATCCCCTTAATGATGGCCAAAATCTTCTTTAAATGTTCCTAGATCTAGTGTCGTTGGAACTTGAGCCAAGAAAAAATTTGTTGGAAGTGTGAACACATTTGGCATTGATCAAAAGGATCAACAACTAGATCATTGATGACTCTCCTTATTGTACAAACCCATCGAGGAAGCTATGGAGCTAGTGCAAGTTCAAGCTCAATCATCTAGAGGATTATGTTGAGCAAGGAGAGTGTTGTTTTCATCCTCACCGTCATCATTTGAAGAAGAAAAATGGTCTAGCATAGAAGCAAAGGGATTCAGAGAAGAAAAATGGTCTAGCATAGAAGCAGAGGGATTCGAAGAAGAAAAATTCAATATAGTAGTAAAAGGAGATGAAAAATGCACCAAGGATAGCTCACAGGCCTAAGATGACATGGATGCCAAGTGAATTATGCATGCCAACAGACCTTGATCAAACTTAATATCCCTTCTAGCAATGACTTCTTTTGTATTAGGTACAAGAAGTCAATAACCTTTTACTTCCTTTGAATAAACAATAAAAATGCACTTCTCACTTTTAGGATGTAAGACATTCCTATTATCATCAAGAATGTGTGCCCATGCTTCACTGCCAAACACACAAACGTGGCTTACATCTTGTTTTATGTTACTGCATGCTTCTTCAAGAGTTATAATTATTAATAATAAAAATCTAATTTTAAGGAAATGGCCTAGCCAAACACCAAATTAATGTATGTGACCCTTTGTGCTTTGTGGGACAAGGGACTCCCTCCATGCAGGTCTACAAAGGTGTACATACCCTAGCCCCCTCTAAATTTGAACTTGTGACCACCAAAGAGGAAAAATATGCTCTTAATTGTTAGGCATGTTACCCCTCCAATTACACAAAGAATTATCCAAGGGGTAAAGATGTTGATGATCCAAATGAAGTTCAATGTATGGCCTATCTAAGCCAATTACGTAAACGGTATCATTGTATCAAGTGATCCATGGCTATGTTATAATGTAATGATGTAATTGAGAAATTGAGATGTATTTTGCATGTAAAAGTCCAATTATAACACATACTCACATCCACTATGACAGTTGCACATCTGTGAATGTTTCTTGAGTGTTGTTTTTACCACATGGTTATGCAACCTACCCAAAGTTTAAACAAGAGGGAGGTGGCATGCACTGAGAGAAGGCCCTCACTACATTGGTCACGCTTGTCAAGAAAGAGCTAAGGCCGTTGAGATTTAAGACCACGAAAAAGCCAAAGACTGTCGAGACAACAAAGGGTTGAGAGTGGTAGGGAGATCAACTTTATATAAAGATCAGACCTACAACCACAACGCCAAGGAAACCAAGCAAAGACCAAATAAGTGAATAACTCTCATACGGATGCAATGGCTAATCAAGGAGCCATGCTTAACAATGGTTTGCTTGTTGTCAATGAAAAAGCCATCAGTCAGCACTTCGACCACCCTAGACCATGACCCTTCTACGATGGTTTGAGACTGACTAGGCCCTCATAACTTTTGCATGATAAGAGACAAAGGTTGGAGACTCACCCCACCCCCCTTCCATCACATTAATTTATTTTAGGAGGGGGGAGCCTTTGTTTCCCACCCTCCTTCCAGCTACCTCTGTCACTCCTCCACATGCATGAGTTTGAGAGGCAAGCTGACCTCCCTTAGCCTCTCATCATTTCCCTGTCCTCCAATGTCAACCTCCTAGTCCCTTGGCCCCTCCGTCCCATTGACGCTTCGCTAGATTCTTTGGATCTCAAGGACCACCAGCACATTCGCTGGGACAGTCAAAGTGGAACTTCTCCTTGTCCTCACCTTAACCACCCTAGCTATGGTTCATGTTCGTTGTCATTGTTGCCTAGTGGACAATAAAATCATTTTAAACCTAACTGAAGGACTGTGAAGGAAATTGTGACACTGCCAAGAAAACTGATTCCCATGCCAGTGTTTAGTTGATGGTTGCAGAGCAAGGCTGAAGGAATTTGAAACTGTGAGAGAGGACAACACCCAACAACCTCTAGCCTCTAGTTCATGAACATTTTGCAGCAATTAAATCAGTACTCTGGAGCATTGACAACCTCAAACACCTCTGAGGCTCTAACTCATCCACTAAGCCAGCATCTAATGAAGCCCCTCTTTTGGTAGCAGCACTAGCTCTGACAACTATTGCACCAATATCGGTAGCTAGATCTCCATCATCTCCAAGCTTGAAAAGCAAGTATTCGACTTGCCCTGACATGTATCCAGCATCTAGTTAATGAACATTTTGTAGTCCTTAATTCAGCACTCTGGGACTTCAATGACATCAAATGCCTAATGGGTTCTAACTTCTAACTCATTGTTACTTAGCAAAAACATATAGTTGAATACTTAATAATTAAATATATCAAGTAAATGTATGTATATGTATAATGTATTGAATAAATAATATGCTGAGGGAGTACAATAAGAATGGCCTCGTACATATAGGCTTGATGGTGATCTTCCACATAAGGTCATATCCTTATAGAGTCACCTTTTCAATATGACAATAATATTAATACTTAAATATAATTAATTACATTTATAATATATGTTATTTTTTCGTTCATAACACTCATCAACTAAGCCAGCATCTAATGAAGCCCCTCTTCTTGCAGCAGCGCTAATTCTGACTAATCCTATTGCAGCAAAATCAGTAACCAGCATCTATCATAAAGTTTAATTTCTCTGTTTTCAAAATGGTTCCATGTTTTGTTGCTTTATCTTTATCTCTGGACAGTATAATAACCAGTGCCAAATCCTGAGCACAAAGACTTGGTTTTTTATGCCAATCAGCAGTTTCAAGGGTTTCTAGGAAGTTGGAACTACTGTTTGAATCCGTACCCGAGTCCAACTGCTCTTTATTGTACTGTTATACAGATTAAGCCGTGGCCTTTTAATCTCGTAAGTAACCATTTCTGTTTAAGAAAAACAGAATGGCTATCACAAACCATATCATTTCATGTTTTAAGTCTCTTTCTTACATCAAATTCAATGCTAATTTTATAAATTTTAAGTGAAATGGCATCCCTGTCCTCGTGCAAGATTACCCTGGCAACTTAGTGTCTAACCCTATTTTTCATTCTTTTGTCATTTCATATTTTCCAGTTTCCAATTTCTGGTTACATGGGCAACATTTGTAGAAGGTTATGAAAACACCAAAAGACAGGAGCCAACCAGTAGGAAGCTAGATCAATACCATAAACAACATAACCTTCACTCCTTATAGCAAATGCCCAAAATAGTCCTATCAATGTGTGCAAGCCAAAAATATGATATGCATAATGGAAAAAATGCATTTGTGAGCAGGAAATAATTGCACATGTTACAAACTTACATACCTCTTGAATAGCATGTTCAAAAGCTTCCATCCATTTCTTTGCTTCCCCTGCTGTACGACAAGCAATCTTCGCATACAAGATAAAATACATTAGAGCTAAATTCCTTTTCATTATGCACAAAACATACTACTGGACTGGCCATGTGATATGTTACCTGAACATGCAATAAATCATCCCAAAAAAAATAAACAGCTACCCATACAAATATGCCCTCGGGCAAAAAGGAAAAAGCATACGAAAATGCGAAAAAAAAAAACAAAAAATATCAATTTGTGCAGTTACTAAAACTTGCAAATCAATTGGCAAAGCAGGTCTTCTCAATTCCACCTATTCTGTAAATTTAACAAGCATGAAGATGGAAAGGCATTTTTTCAATGTTTCCTTCAAAAAATAGGTCATCAGAGATTCATGACAGAACACAACACTAATTCTCAATAAATTACGGGACCAAGAATTACTTACTTCACCTCTTTTGGCATCATTCAAACGGCTGTAAATTCTTAAGACGTAAAGATCCTATACAAAAAGCAACAAGTCAGGCCTCAACCTGAGAATATAAAAAAATACATAATAAAGGAAACTAAAATGAGCTGCAGTTAAAATATACTCTGGCTTCCAAAACATACATCACATCACCTATAAGATAAAAAGCAAGCCCTTGTCAATTAAATCTAATTAGATTTCTGCAGTAATACAACACATATTTCCATAATGGACGAAAAATGCAATATGATAAATGGGTCAAAAATTTGATGTAATCACATACCCCACCATCAATCTTCCTAATGCCCATATCTTCCAGCTTCATAAACTGGCTAGCCACTCCTCTCCGTATGGGTCGCTGCAAACAGAGCACATAACACCACAATCAAAAAATATTAAGACTTCAGAAAGACATGACAAAATCCAAAGTGTGCTAAATACAATGAAAGGATATCCAGCTGGCATTTTGTAAATTTCAGGCTCTAGGTAACTACTGTCCTATGTTTCTCTTTAATTAACTAAATCAAATCTGAACTTATTTAACTACATAAATAAATATTTCTGAACATGCAACAATCACACATCTAGCTGAAAAGGAATAGCAGAACCATAATCACGATACAAAAGAATTTTGTCCATCAAATCAGCTTATCATTTAATAATCAAAACTTACAAAGACACCTCCACAAGCTGTAAAAACCAGTAGTTGTACAATACACTCAAACAGGGCAAAATCTATACACCTTACACTGAGGAAAACTGCCCCACAAAACCAAGAAAAGGGCCCACTGGTCACTGCTTGTTGTGCAGGCCTTTCGTATGGCTGTACAGACCTGTTCCATACGGTTGTACAGATTTGTTTGTATGAAGGTACAGACCTATCATTTTCCAACCTACACATTATCCTATCCTTGGTTGTTGAACTGGCTCTTCTCTAGCGCTCTGAATATGCCCAACCAAACTGTCATTGAGCGAAATAATGAATGTGTCTTAACCGTCTTTCTTGATTTGCCTTGATACGTTAGCTGAAACTCTAATCTCTCAATGACAGGTACAGTTGAGATTAGTCTAAAATTTAATCACTAGTGTATTAAAATCACACTTTATTAAATGCAACAGCTAATCAAAAGACTTTCACTTTACAAAGCATGTGCTCAGATACTTGCTGGGCACAGTGGAGTGTGGCTTGAGGTACCTTGGTGGAGATGGAGTGAGGTTGCAAGGTTACTCAGATTCAGACTGGGCAAGGACTGATACAGATCGAAAGAGCACTTCAAGGCATTGTTTCAGCTTGCGGTTGTTGATTTTGTACCTAGGAAAGTGTTCCCCTAGGTGACTTTAGCCTTAGTCACTTAAAAGGGGAAATTTAAGTGACCCTTGCATTAAATGACGTAAGTGATACATTTAATGTGACTTTAGAGATTAAAGTCAAGTTTGATAAATTTAAGTGGGTGAGTAAAATTAATTTTTATGAGAATTAATTAAGTGCATTTATTCTCATCCCTAGATCTAATCTAATCTCAGCTATTGGATTAGATGGCTTCTCACCTACCTAGGGTTTTGATCAAAAAGCAAGGGAAAAGCATTTTATTATTCATTCTTGAGAGAAGAGTGAGCGAGAAGAGAGAGCTGAAGAGAGGCATGAATTTCGAGGCACCCAATCTGAAGAGATTTCCAGTGGGCACGAAAACCGAGACAGCATTTATTGCTTGGCACAGATTTCGAGGAGTGTACGGCCATCCATACTGTACGAATTCTGGGCACAGTTTTCGAGGGCAGATTCAGGCACATTTCCCAAGGCAACTGGCGCAACTTTTTGTCACACATTTCGAGGCAGTACGGATGCATTTATAATAGTCCATACAATACGGTTTTTAGGCTGTCTGGCACAAAAATCGAGGGCAGCATTTTTACTGTTCTGGCACAGAAATCAAGGATGATATTTGCTCAGGTTTCTGGCACATTTTTCGAGAAGAAAAGACAAAAATCGAGGCAGCTTATGCACAGAAAATGAGGCAGCCTGCTGGGTTATTTGCATTGGTTGAGATAAGTTGTATTTTGACTGTAAATGACTGTCTGAATTTTTCCTAGAAGAAATAATAAATCTCTCTCTCTGACTGGTTTTCCCCTCGTGGGTTTTTCCAGGGCCATTGGCCAAAAATTTTTGAGTATTGTGTGTTGAATGAATGTGCATTTATTTCATTTTCTGCCATGAAAAATTAAGTTACAGCAGTGTTTTTTAAGTCTGAAAATTTATGATTATTTCCAGCCTTCTATTATTTATAGTTAAATTGTGATATTTTTAACTATTAAACCGGAGGCTGAAACTTAGCAAAAACTTACATGGTATCAGAGCTCAGTGGGGCGGAAAATTGATTTTTGCAAACAGAAAAGTAATTTCCAGATTTCAGAAATACCTTTTGACAGTTAGCAGATTTTTTGTTGAAACTTGTTCTTTGTGAAAAATGACTTCTACCGGACTGAGAATGGAGGATAGGGTTGATGGGGCAGGGAACTTTGTCCCATGGAAGGCCCGGACATTGCTTGTGTTGGAGGAGAATGAGTTGTGGGAGGAGGTAGTCAGAAATAATAAATCTAATCCCATTGCGATTCCCGCTTCTACCGATGCGGTAGTGTTTGCTTCCTTCAACAAGAAGGATATTAAGACCAAAAAGATTGTCCTAGATGCTGTTAAAGACCATGTGATTCCCCACATTTCTGGGAAAAATCGTGCACATGAGATGTGGACTACTTTGACCGGATTGTTTCAGAGTTCAAACAAAAAGAGGAAGATGGTTCTGAGGTAGAAGCGGAAGAGTATCAAGATGGTCAAAGGAGAGGTTTGTATGACTTATCTTACTAGGATCTCTCAAGTGAGAAATGAGCTTGTAGCAGTTGGGGTGGTTGTTCCTAGTGCTGAGCTAGTGCGGACAGCCTCGAATGGGGTGTCACAACCTTGGGCTATGTTTGTACAGGGCTTGGTGGCTAGAGAGAACTTACCTTCATGGGACAGGATCTGTGATGATTTTGTTCAGGTGGAGACTCGAAGGGGTCTTTTGCAGTGCAGTGCTTCTAACTAGTAGGAAGGATGAGGAGGATGTGGCCTTGACTGTAAAGGAGAAGAACAAGAACAAGAAGGGTCCCAAGAAGGGTGGGGCCAAGCAGCAAGATGGGCAAAAGAAGGATCTGAGCACTGTAAAGTGCTTGTAAAGTGCTTTGCATGTCAGAAGATGGGACACTATGTTGGGCAGTGTCCGAACAAGAAGAACAAGAAGCAGCAGCAGACAGCAGCTTCAGTGGAGGTCGATGACTTTGCAACGAGATTTCAAAGTGAGTTTTCTTTGTGCACTGGGCATATTGATAGAGAGAGAGCATCTATTATCACCAGTGCGGATGCTGATAGACAGAGGGAGTTTTCCCTAGTGACAGACCATTCCTACATTGCATCTGTTTCTAGCACATGGTATATTGATAGCGGAGCTTCAAGTTACATGACAGGTGCTCGTGAGATGTTCTCTGTGCTTTCACAGACAAAGACTGATGCGGAGGTTGTATTGGGAGATGACTCAGCTGTCAGAGCAGATGGGTGTGGGACCATTACCTTTCAGAGGGAGTCCATGAGTCCCATGGTGTTGAGAGATGTATTGTATGTACCTGGGCTGAAAAAGAACATGGTTTCAGTTTCCATGATTGAGGATCAAGGTCTTGGGGTGTCCTTCCTAGATGGACATGTGCATATGTTTCCCAAGATTGCAGGACCATATGTTTCAGTTGCTATTGGAGTTAGATGCGGGAAACTGTACAACCTCTTATTTCAGCCTCGGCATGCCTTGGCACATAGCAGCAGCAGTGAGCTTTGTGAGCTTTGGCATAGGAGGATGGCTCACTTGCATCATCCAACTTTGGGGTTGTTGAGACATATGGTTACAGGTTTACCGGATTTCAGCACAAGGAAAAATGATGTTTGCAGGGGGTGTGCTTTGGGAAAGTACACCAAGACTGCTTTTCCTAGCAGTGATAGCAGGTCAACAGGGATTCTTGACTTGATACATTCAGATTTGTGTGGGCTGATGTCATTTGTTTCCTTGAGAGGATACAAGTATTATGTGACATTCATTAATGATCATTCCAGGAAGACCTGGATCTACTTCCTAAAGAGCAAGAAGTCCGAGGAGGTCTTGCAGAGCTTCCAAGAGTTCAAAGCTCTTGTGGAGAACCAGACAAGGAGGAAGATTCGATTTCTCCGATCGGATAACAAGGGTGAGTATACCTCCAAGGAGTTTGATAGATATTGCAGACAGGAGGGTATCAAGAGCCAGTTGATGATTCCATATACTCCAGAGCAGAATTGAGTAGCGAAGAGGAAAAACAGGTCTATTGTTGGATCAGCTAGAGCTATGTTACATGACCAATCACTTCCTTTCTTTCTTTGGGATGAGGCATGCAGCACAGTTGTATATCTTCAAAACAGGAGTCCCCATCGTGTCGTGGGGAACATGACACCTGAGGCGTGTTTTTCAGGCAAGAAGCCTGAGGTTAGCCATTTTCGGATATTTGGTAGTTTGACTTACTCTCATGTCTCTTCTGAGAAGAGAACAAAGTTGGAGCCCACTGCAGAGAAGGGCATCTTTGTGGGCTATGATGAGACTTCGAAGGCCTTCCGCATTTACCTTCCTTCTCAAAGGAAAGTTGTTGTGAGAAGTGATGTGAAGTTTGAGGAGGAGCTGGCCTTCAGGAAGTCGAAAGAGTTGGAGCAGGGAGAGCAGCAGGTTCCTGCACCTCAGGTTGTTACACAGGTACCATCAACGCAACAGACAGGATCACAGGTTTCAGGAGTTACTGGACCACACAATGCAGGCACAGGTTCACCAGTTTCAGTGGTTCACCCAGCAGGGTCTTCGGGGACAAGTTTTGGGTCTCAGATTACAGGTTCACCGTATAGAGGATCAGGATCACATGGTACACCAGCTTCTGTTTCACAGGTAACAAGAGTTTCCACCTCTGGTAGTTCTTCAGATGATGACCGACCAGTGTGGGAGCAACCTCCAATGCAGAAGGCACCTAAGTGGCTTCGAGACACATTGAAGGAAGCTCAGGAGTTTGGGACACACAGGAAGCCTGTGAGGTCTATTCAGATGCCTGACAGATTGGGCATGCTCTTGATGGCTAGTTTACATGATTCAAAGCCTTCTACTTTTAAGGAGGCCTCCCAGCATCATGTTTAGGGAGATGCCATGATGGATGAGTACCATTCCATCATGAGGAACGATGTATGGGAGATAGTTCCGAGACCTAAGGGGAAGTCAATGGTGACTTCTCGGTGGCTTTACAAGCTAAAGTATGCAGCAGATGGGAGTGTGGAGAAGTACAAGGCCAAGTTTGTAGCGCGGGGATTTTCACAGATTGAGGGTGTTGATTATGATGAGACCTTTGCGCCGGTTGCTTGGTATACTTCGATCAGGGCATTGATTTCCATTGCAGCGGAAAGGGGTTGGAAGATCCATCATATGGATGTGAAGACCGCATTTCTCAATGGAATCATACAAGAGGAGATTTATGTTGAGCAGCCTCGGGCCTTTGAGATTCATGAGAGAGTCTCATGTTTGCAGGCTGAAGAAAGCCTTGTATGGGCTGAAGCAAGCTCCTAAAGCTTGGTACTCTAGGATCGATTCTTACTTGCAGAGGATGCGGTTTCAAAAGATTGAATCAGATCCGAATCTCTATTTCATCATGGTTGGAGATGATTCGCTTATTCTTCTGTTATATGTTGATGACTTGTTTATCATAGGAAGAGAGAGACCCATTGCAGCTTGCAAGAAAGATCTTGCTTCAGAGTATGAGATGACAGATATTGAGTTGATGCACTATTTTCTGGGATTGGAGGTTTGGTAGGAGCCTGGACATATTTTCCTGGGAAAGTATGCGATTGATATTCTGAGGAGATTTAGGATGGAGGATTGCAGGCTGATGTCGACACCGATGATCACCAACTGGAAGAAGCTTCATACTTCTGAGGGAGAGTTGGTGGATCCTACATTATACCATCAGCTCATTGGTTCATTGATGTAACTGGTCAACTCTCGGCCAGATTTGTGTTTTACAGTGAACGCTCTTAGTCAATTCATGGTTGAGCCTAGTACTGTGCACTGGGTAGTTGCAAAACATGTTTTGCGATAGCTAGCAGGGACAGTGGATTATGGTATGGACTACAGGAGGTCAGATGGGATCAGATTGGTTGATTATACAGACTCAGATTGGGCAGGCAGTGTGGCAGACCGGAAGAGCACTTCTGGATGTTGTTTCAGTTTGGGCTTGGCAGCAGTGTCGTCGTTCAGTCAAACGTAGAAATATGTTGCTTTGAGTTCTACTAAGGCTGAGTATATGGCAACCAGTCAGGCCAACTACGAGGCGCTGTGGCTTCGCAAGTTGCTAGTGAATTTATTTGGTCAGGAGCTGAGGCCTACGGTGATCTACTGTGACAATCAAAGTTGCATCCAGCTCTCTGAGAATCCAGTATTTCATGAACGGTCAAAGCATATTGAGATAAGGTATCATTTCATCCGAGATTATGTTCAGAGAGGAGCAATGACTTTACAGCAATGTTATCGGAACCAGACCGGTCATCGAACCGGCGAAGCCCAAAATGTGAACCGGACCGGAACCAGCAAAAAACCGGGTAAAAAACCAGCTGACTAAAAAATACATAAAATATTCATATTTTGTAAAAAAACATATATATTCATGTGCATACATATGAATCCAAACCATCAATACACAAATATGCAAAGTTTCTAGATGCCGATCTGTTTCTTTCTTCTTTCGGACCTTTATTTATTTGAAAATATATTTCTCAAGAAGCAAATTTCTCCTCCAAGAAATGAAAGTTAGCTTCTCCCAAGAAATGTCCAAGATGGCCATTTCTTGGATCTTTTGCTACAAAGGAAAGGTTTTTAAAAATCCAGCCATAAAATTAAATTTTAAAAAAAAACAATTTACCCTAAACATATATAAAAGGAGTATGTGATCTCAATTCTCATTCTTCACTTTAAAATTGTGAGTTTTAAGAATTCTAAGAAGA
>LPNX010535535.1:340945-412582 GCA_001517045.1 Pseudotsuga menziesii
AAAATCTATGTTTTCCGTGGCTATCATTGTTTTGTCTACAGGAGGGCGTTTTGGCTGGAGCGTTTTTTGTAGGGGTACCTCAACTCGCTCGGTTCTCTTCGTCTTGGATCAGGGGGTTTTCATTAGTTTCCTTGTGATCTATGATTACTTCATTTTACTGTCTTGTAGCATTCAGTTTCTTTATTTTGTATGTGCAAATCTGATATGGTTGACGTTTGCTCATGCAGGGTAGGGGGCGCATTGATGGCTTGGAGCTTGCATATGCCATAGAAATCACGGGGATCTTCCAAAATTGATCGGGATAGCAAAGATCGTCACTGTTACAGACTTCTACAAGCTTTTCCAGGTAAGATCCAACAGGTAAGTCTCTTCTTTTTTCAGATCTTATTCCATTGTACCTTGCTTCAATTCAACTTTTTCTTAAAACTCCTAAAACACTAAAAACACTAAAAATCAATAAACTTGGGAATAGTCCAATCTTTTGCCAAACCATTTATGGGTTTCATAGATCGGGCCTCCCCTTCATCAAATCAACTAAAACGCTGGTCAAATTCCTCACGGTTTGACTTAGATCTGATTTTTAAGCAGAAAACTGCATAACCCCCCCACTGAAAAATTGACTTGCTAGGGTTTTGAGTTTTTTTGTTTTCTAACTTCACAGACGGATAGATCGGGTCCCACACAACCTAAATCAACCCCAACGCTGTGCAACTGCTTGACCATTTGGCCTAGATCTAAAAAATTGACTGAATTTGCCCTAGCACCCTCACTGAAAACTGGACTTTTCCAAAAGTTGATTTTTTCTTAAATCTGACAAGATAGGCTGATAGACCAGGGCCCAAGCACTCCAGAACACCCCCAACGCTATGCTAGTTCCTCCCGGTTTTCCCTAGATCTGAAAAATCAGTTTTCAGCCTCCTAGCCCCATCATCAGATTTTGACTTTTCTAGATCTGATTTCCTGATTTGGGCTTGTAGATCAGGTCACCCTGACCTCTTTTCTTCCTCAACGCTGAGCCATTAGCCTCCCGGTGACCCTAGAACTACAAATTTGTCCTCCTAAGCCCTAGCGCTAGCCATCCATTGAGCCGGTTTTCCTATACCTTAGCTTTTCCGGACCAATTACTTTCTGGGTTCATAGATCAAGGTGTCTCCCAGGTGGTTTCTCTGAAAAATTGGTTTATCGCTGACTCCATTGCCCAATGCACACAAGGCACTGATCTCCTAGCTAGCGCTAGCCCCATCTTGACCTCATTTTTACTCCTTTTACCAACACCTACTGATAACTCAAGTCACCTATCTTTCACTGAGAATTGTCCCTTGGTACTAGGCAGTCCCAACTTTGTTCTTGCTCACCCTGTCACAGTTACATTTCCCAAGACAGTGGTCATCTCCATCAGTTGCTAGTACCTTAACCCTAGAGCTAAGGTTTCCATTTACCTTGCACCTTAAGTACCCTGAAGCCCCATCTGATCTTCTTCTGGTGTCTAGGTCCGATCTCTCCTGTCGGGAGCAGATATGGGTCTCCCCCATTGTTGTCTTGGACTAAGATAACATAAAGTGAAGGCTGCCTTGATTGGCGTGACAACCATCCATTTGGGGGTCTAGGCAGTCGTGGTTCCACCCCTTAGTCGTTTGCCCCTCTACCATCCATCCTGGATCCACCTCACACAGGCAACTACAAGGCGGGTGATAACATGTACCTTTGTTATGATGACTCTTACCTTATGGGTTTTTGGTACACTGACCTAAGTTCTTTATATCTTTTGGTTGGACCATTTACTTTATGACTTTATTATAAAATCATTAAATGTTTATTTTATGGTTTTATTAATATAACCTTAATATCAAAAAGGTCTATGAATGGTACAAAGGTCAAAAATAAAACCTTTTCTTTTTTACCTTTGGACCATTCATAGACCTTTTTGATACTACTCTAAGTCATTTTATTTTATAGTTGCTTGGACCTTTTTTATTTACGGTACCCTATCTTAAGGTTAAAACCAAGACTATATATTTCCACCCCTGTGTCTCTCCTGCATATATCCATCGACGCTCATAGCGTGATTGTGTAGCATGACTGGGTCCTTTCTCTTGTACCCACGATTCCTCTCCCTCTGCGTAGCTGTTCACTTAGCGTGATTTCTAGCATGTCTACTAGAGTGACTATTCTCTGTCAGCTCCCAACATGACTGTTGCACCAAGTGATCTTCCTCGACGTGATTGCTTCTCCACGTGATTGCTTCCGCGTGACTGTAAACCTCTCCGCGTGTGACTCTTCTACTGTCTAACCTATGCCTGGGGTTTCTTCTTAGCGTGACCATGTGTTCAGACATTGTCTCTTCCCTAACACTCCTATTCACATGATTATACATTGATCAGCAACATGATTATTGTTCAGCAGCGTATACATTGCTCGACAGCGTGTTTATTAGCATGACCATTCCCCTTTCTTCCTTTAGCGTGGCTAGACTCCTCCTTCTCTGCTAGCGTGACCAAGTCCATCGTACGATCTTCCTCTTTCCCTCTGCATGATGCTTCCTCTGTGTGGACTATGGCTTTCCCCAACGTCACTGTGGGTTTATCTTTATGTGTGGACTATGGCTTTCCCCAACGTGACTGTGTGTTTATCTTTCTGTATGGATTGTGGATTTCCCCAGCATGACTGTGGTTTTATCTTTCTATGTGGACTATGGGTTCTTCTCCAGCGTGACCGTGAGTTTCACTTTATGTGTGGACTGTGGTTTTTCCAGCATGACTATGAAAGCATGATTGTGCAAAGTATGACTGTGTGTCTCTACGCTATGCGACTGCATCCTTTGTCAGCATGACTGTACTAGGTATGACCGTGCTTGTTGACTAAGAAGTTTAGGTCAGTATGGTTCTTCTTTAACCCTCTTAGGCTCTCTCTCAAGGTACGTAAATTGTTTGCCTAGTTGACTTGTCCCTTCGGTGACAAGATCAAATCTGAAATATCTTAGTATAAGGTTGATTCAAATATTGGTCATGATTCTTTAATGCTGATATCTACTGTACAGTATGTTATCATGTTGTTATTGTACATGGCATTTGATGATTCTCGAGGACCAACTTTAACGTAGTGGCTAATGGAGTGTTAAGTTGAAAGAGATGAAAATTATGTTTGTTTAATATAGTTCAAATTTTATTAGACCAGTACTGTTTTGAATCTGATTTTATATGTCCATGCATGAAAGTTTACTACTTATGTTAAAAACTCCTCTAACCCTAAAACTTTAACATGGTAGGAGAGCTTAGGCTGTAGTTAACTCTGTCTTGAGGGTAACATAGTCTACATGATCCTAAGGTAAGGGTTGCCAAAGTAACAGTAAGGACTTAAATTGTTGGATTTGAACTTTATAGATCTTGGCTGAAGGAGTTCAATAGCCATCCAAGTGATAAGGATGGTAAGAGATCTAATACTTACAAATCTGATTGATTAGATCAATAACAATTGAAAAAAGAGATGTGTTTATATCAATAGTACTAATAAGTGTTATCAGAAAATGGATTTGATAGAGTGTTAAACGTGATGACCCATTAAAGAGGTATGTTATCAAATGAAAAGTAAGAAAGCCCACTTAATTATGATGCCTTATAGTTGATCATTGCTTTGTACAAAAGAGTTTTATGACTCATTGATGGATGTGATCAAGGATTGTTAGCACAAGAAAGTTAGAATTTATGATCATTTCAATATCTTGGATTATGTTATATAATGATACATGAAATTATTTAAGGAGTGCACGCTCAGGCTTAAAGGACAATGGCATAGAATGCTTAACCATTGCTTATGATGCATCAATCAATGTGAAGCTTAGAGCTTAATCTTATGTCTAGGATTATGATCTAATATAGTAATATGTGTCAATGCATGTATACTATTGCATAAAATTGAGATAATGTTGATACCTCTATGGGTACATATTCTATGTGAAGCACAATGAGACTTCTGCATAAGGGCAGATATAGGTAGGACTTGCTATCCAATTCATGTTGACTCTTAGTATTGTCATGACATGTGGATATGCTCTTAATAGCATTAAGATAGTTGCAATGTACATATATGAATGATAAAATCATGTTAGTATGTGAAATTAATGACATTCAATCATAACTTATAAAGGAGGATGATGTGACAAGCTAAGTCACCTGGTTCGAGATCGTGTTCGAATTCGACATGAATAAAATTCGGAAAATAATCATCGGGCAATTTTTTTGATAAAATTCGTCATTAAATTCGTGTATATATATATAAATAAAATAATTACCCAAACTTTATTTTCAATAATATAACTTTTATAAAGTATAAAAATATTAAATATATATTTATATTGTTATATATTATAAATTTTATTATAAAAAAACTTACAAGTTATGTCTTATAAATTACATTACAATTAAATTAAATTACATTACAAATAAATTAAATGGTATAGTTTTACAAATTACATTACAAATAAATTAAATTATATTACAAATAAATTAAATGGTATAGTTTTACAAATTACATTACAAGTTACATATTATAATATATGTAATATATCAATTAACATGATAAATGTTAAATGTGAGGTCGAAGCTAAGGCTCACAGCTCACATCCTGTAGACTGCTCACGGCCACAAGTAAAGGAACGACAACCTTCGACGGCCTTCATTCATGATTCCTAAGAACTCGCAGTGACAATCGATGGCTCCAGTTTTCGATTTAACTTGTGGGTTGCAAAAGCAGACTAGGCTTTACGGTGTATTTGCGAGCTGCGAAAGCAGAAAATCATATTTAAACCAATTTTTTTGTCTTTTTTAATTAAAATCGACTTTCTTTTGAGCCACTTGGAATTTGTCAATCCCTAAAACTCGAGTTTTCGATTCAATTCAGCGCATTTTATTCGATTAATTCGACAGACTAAAAGAATCGGCGATTTTTCAATTTTCAAAGCGAAAATTCGCCAAACGCGATGACTTAGGTGACAAGTAATGAATGATTGCAGATCCTATTTATACATAGAATTAATTGCACAACTCAAGAGGGAGCTGAGTACTCATGTACAGAGGGAGCAAGAGGCTCCACAAATTGCAGGATCAGTTATGTTGGATGGTCATCCTCCAAAGAAACTACCAGGCAATTGTTATTGATAGAATGGAACAATTGGTAAGTTCAAAGATCAAGAGGGATCCAAAAGTGCTCCTCAATCCCCAGCAGAATGGGATTGCAAAGAAAAGTTGTGATCTCCCTTGAAGAAAGTTTTCAGAGAACCCTCCCCAGTTATATAGACATGGAAGTAAACCCGGTCCATGAGTCATCTCTCTTAGATGAGCAGAGGGAGGAGGTCAAGGAGTCTTCAATTGATCTCCTTGAGTAACATATTGAGAGGTTCATGATTGCTTTGGTTTGATATCTCAGAAGAGCCACATCACTGTTTTAGAAACCTCCATTTATGAGGTGGCAACCAAACATCAGGTTTGGAAGATGTTAAATGACGTGCGGAAAGTGGTTCTTAGCGGGAAGTCAATGATAACTTCCAAGTAGATCTATAAAAGATCAAGCTCTCAGAAAATCTTGTGCTTTATGAAAGGTAGGAACACATTAAGAGGAAGGTTAACCATGTCTGGGACATGATGCAGTCTGCTCTGTAAGTAGACAAGTAGACTAAGCATATGTAGAAGTCTAAGCACTTCTGAGACAAGCTTAGTGTTGTTGAGAGGGAATGTTAAAGTCAATGCAACTGCAAGACCCATTCTCAAGAAGGATGGTACCCTAGTTAGTCAACTAGGGCAGAGTAAAACCCTAGAAGGTACCCTAGGGCCCCCAGTAGTCTCCTGGGGTTTTTGGTCTGGGACCAAGCAGGTTGATGCCATGGAAAATCCCCTAGCATGTGGCTAGGGCCCCTATGTGCCTCTAGGGTATTCTGGTCTGGGACCGAGGACACGATGTCCAAGTAGATCCTGCAGGTAGAAACAGAGACATATTCTGGTCTGGGTCAAGGGACACGATGTCCAAGTAGGTCCTGCAGGTGGTTGATCAACTTTCAGTCTGGGACTAAAGCTCAACTTAGTACTGAGGACCATTCTCCCAGAGTATGGAGGACCCAGTCGAGGTCCAGGAGTTTATCAACATGATTCATTCTGGGACTAAAACTCAGCCTAGGGCTGAGAGCCATCTTTAAGAATGGAAGATGATGTGTGATGTCCTCTCTCCTAATCGTCACTGCTAGGTTGCTTCTCAAGGGACTGGCCACCCCTTCATGATGTCACTAGCACATAACCCTTAGGAGCAATATTGAGGACCAAAAAATCAAACCATCCAGTTTGAATCTTCCCCTTATACAGTGATGATAAAATATATGAAACATTGTACCTTGAGAGAGAGAAAAGATTAAAGTCCTTGGTCTTGTTGGTCCTATAGGTAAATGTTCGTTCACATTGATCTTGTGGGTTTGTGGGTTGTTATATTGTGGCCCCCTTTGTTGACTCATGGTCCTTTATCTTACTTAGTCCTAGCACTCTTCTTGTGTGTGTACCTTTTGTTACCAATTTTTTTGTACCATAGTTGGGTTACCTGAGGAACCGTCGATTGACAAACTTGTTCAAAGTCTGATTCCAGTGTATCAGTTGATCCGTCTTCATGTCTAGTCAATATTGGCTAGCCAGTTTTTTATTTGAATAATTTTGACCATGGCCCCGCACGGTTTGTAATAAAATGTGCTAGTAGGGTATTTTTGAGTGGTTCGGTCTCCTGAGACGTAGAATCTCAAATAAGGTATTCCAAGGAGTTTTTTGCCCCTGACAATTATGCTTTGCCTTTAGCCGAGTATAATTGACGAGGTTCTCTCCCGCTTCCTCCAAAGCTGGAATGCCCGATGTTGAATTATGGGCCTTGGGGGGTTATTAGAGCCCAACTGAGTGTTATAAACCTACTAGGCATTATTTAGGTAGAGCATGGTCATGTCCTAAGTCATCTGGACATATAAAAAAAATTCGAAAAAAATCTTTTTCGAACGAGGAAAAAATTATTTTTTAAATTTTTTAAATTTTTAATTATTTTCCTAAGTTTTTTGGGTTAATTTTTCCATAAATTAAATGGAAAAAAAAAACCATTTGTAATAAGTCGGTCGTCCGGACCCCGTTTTCAGTGATTGAAGGCTCTGACCTTAAGCCAAAAATCATTCTTGATTGGCCAACCAGTCAGATCCAACTTTCAGATCATCAATCGGACACATAATGCACTTTTTCTCAAAAGAGTCAGTTTTGAGGAAAAAATGAATTTTTATTAAAAAATGATTATTTTGGAGAAAATTAAAACTCTCCAAATTAATCCAAATTCAACGAAATAAAAGGCTAAATGACATCTCATTGGGCATTTATGATGAATGGAGTTATCATAACTCAGCTTCAGTCAGCATTAAGTGAGCAATTAATTTATTATCAGTTAGCAGACATGTCATCTCCAGCTAAAAAATGAGATGGAGAGCATTCATTGGTCCGGTGATTTGATTGAGGTAAAGACTAAGTTTCACACCATCAGTGGCCTTCCCAAACCTAGCAGAGGCTCCAGCCAAACCTAAAAAGTGGGTTTACCATCATGAAGGCGCCTCTCCTCAAGCTCACGCATCCTCTCTCTCCTGGAAGGCGTCATCACACGTGTGGGTGCGGTAGGGGCTTGTTTTCAGTGCTCAGGGTTGGAGTGGGGGCGCCTTGCCTAGGTGGAGGCCTCCCCTCACTCCCAGCTCTTCAAATTAGGTATGGGTTCTCTGTTAGGTGGCCAAGCCGGTTAGGTTATGTAATTTGGTTTTAGGGTTTTAGCACTCTCTCATTGTATAAATAGAGGCTCCTTTAGCTCTATTCAGGGTGAACGATTGATGCAAAGAACCTCTGGTGAATTACTGTTATGCTTGTTGCTTTTGTGACCGTGGAATAAAATTTTAAGGCTTTCGAGGCATACATGGTGTGTTAATGTGGATGAACAATTGGTGAAATGAGGTGAAATGTTTCAATTTCTGTCTTTTATTGCTTAGGATTGGATAATAGCTCATGCTTTAGAAGGCTTCTATAAGCACGTAAGATTGATTATTTGATGTTCCAATTTAATCTTTTATGGTTTTGTTCTTATGAATTAGAAGTAGTATTGATTATTCAGTTATATGATATACTCTTTATATTTTGATCCTGAAAGAGTAGAGGCCATAAGAACGATCCCTCTCCCTAAGAATGTTAAAGCCCTTCAGTCCTTCAATGGTCATATCAATTTTATCAGAAGATTCATTCCAAACTTGGCCGAATTAATGAAACCCATGCAGGCCTTACTCAAGAAAAATGCCAAGTTTGTGTGGACCACTGAAGGAAGGAAAGCCTTTGATTCAATAAAGAATGCCATTACCAGGTCTCCAGTCTTAGTCAGCCTAGATTACGCGAAGGATTTTATGATCTTTTCATTTGCTTCTAAAGACACCATTGCGGGTGTCTTGCTCCAAAAGAACATTGAAGGGTTTGAGCAACCTATAGCATTCATGAGTAGAGCCTTGCAGAATTCTGAACTAAAGTATACCATCATGGCGAAGCAGGCTTATGCCTTGGTTAAATCTTTAAAGCATTTCAGGACTTATATCAGGTATTCCAAAGTTATCGGATATGTTCCCCACACTGCGGTCAAGGATATCCTTTCTCAAAAGGATTGTTTAGATATAAGGGGTACTTGGGTATCCAAGATTCAGGAATATGACCTTGAGATAAAGCCCACTAAATTAATCAAAGGACAAGCCTAGCAAGAATGCTTACTCAAAAGAACGAAGAAGCCATTGAGATGATTGCAAAAAATGACATCCCTCAGCCTGCCATGACTCCTGCCCTTCAAAACCTTGACAACCATTGGTATTCAGACATCATTTTCTTTCTTCTCCATCTCACTTTCCCTGATCACCTCAAAGGACATAAGCGTAGGGCTTTAAGACTTAAGACCGCTAGTTTCCTTACCCAAGAGGGTCTGGGTTGGAGAAACCCAGATGGTATTATACTTAGGTGCATCAACGAACAGGATTCTAAGAAGATATTAGCAAAGTTTCACTCAGGATTTTGTGGAGGCCATTATGCAACAAATACAACTGCCCATAAAATTTTGAGAGCTGGATATTACTGGCCAACCATTTTTGAGGATGCCCACAAGCATGTCAAGTGTTGCCAGGAATGTCAACTTTTCACTGGAAAGCAGAAGTTGGCAGCTCTTCCCCTTACTCCGGTTGTTGTCCTTGCCCCTTTTCAGCAGTGGGGGCTTGATTTTATTGGAAAATTCAAGGATAACTCCAGCAATGGTTTTTGCTGGATTCTCACAGCAACTGATTACTTCACCAAGTGGGTAGAGGCTATACCCACTAAAACCGCCACTGAGAAGGTTGTTATTGACTTCATCGAGGAAAGAATCATCACCAGATTCGGAACTCCCCTCAAGATAACAACTGATAATGCCAAAGCCTTTAGTTCCGAAAAAGTAAATGACTTATGTTTCAAATATGGCATTATCCTATCCCACTCATCTGATTGTTACCCACAGGGCAATGGATTTGCTGAGTCCACCAAAAAAAATTTAATGTCTATCCTCAAGAAGACTGTGGCGGATAATAAGAGATCATGGGATAGCAAAATTAAGTATGTTGTGTGGGCAGATAGGATCACTAAGAAGAACTCAACAGGAAAGTCACATTTTGAGCTGGTGTATGGACTCACAGCCACCCTTCCGGTCAGCATGCGAATTCCAATCTTCAGGATGTTAAGTGAATATGGCACAGAACAGGCAGAAATGGAGCAGAGAATCAATCAGATTATAGAATTGGATGAATCCCGAAGAGCTGCCCTTGATCAGTCACTCAGACATCAAGAAAGTATGAAGGGCACTTTTGATAAGTCAGCCAGGCCAAGAGCTTTCCAAATCGGAGAAACTGTTCTCTTATGGAATAAGAGAAGGGAAAAGCCTGGGAAGCATGGAAAATTCAACAACCTTTGGAAAGGCCCGTTTATCATCCGCGACACGGCTGGCACCAATTCTTTTTTCCTTAACACCATGGATGGAGAAATATTAAACCTGCCCATGAATGGCCAACACTTGAAGCCCTTTTATCGAAACAACCTCCAAGATGACCAAGGGGTCATCACAGGGCTTTTCTAAACCCATCCTTGTTGTATTTTTATGTACCTTACTTTTTGTATCATATGTTATGTATCATATCTTTGTAGAATGTTGTATCAAAGCTCTTGCCTTTTGTATATTAGCATTTGTATCATATTTCATTTATATATGCTAAAAAAGAAAAAGTTTATTTCCATGTACTTTATTTTGAAAAAAGCAAAGATATTTTTTGGTACTTCATCATGGCATATTTTTATCATATACATGGAACTAAGACACTTCTGTTTACATGCAGGTACCAGAGATTCCTGGATTCTCAGGCACTCTTTTTGATCAATAGATCAAACAAGTACCTGTCCCACGGTTGAAGCCAGATGTTACCAACTTTTTTGTACCATAGTTGGGTTACCTGAGGAGCCGCCGGTTGACAGACTTGTTCAAAGTCTGATTCCAGTGTATCAGTTGATCCGTCTTCATGTCTAGCCAATATTGGCTAGCCAGTTTTTGATTTAAATAATTTTGACCATGGCCCCGCGGGCTTTGTAATAAAATGTGCTAGTAGGGTATTTTTGAGTGGTTCGGTCTCCTAAGACATAGAATCTCAAATAAGGTATTCCAGGGAGTTTTTTGCCCCTTACAATTATGCTTTGCCTTCAACCGAGTATAATTGACGAGGTTTTCTCCCACTTCCTCCAAAGCTGGAATGCCCAATGTTGAATTATGGGCCTTGGGGGGTTATTAGAGCCCAACTGAGTGTTATAAACCTACTAGGCATTATTTAGGTAGAGCATGGTCATGTCCTAAGTCATCTGGACATATAAAAAAAATTCGAAAAAAACTTTTTCGAACGGGGAAAAAATTATTTTTTAAATTTTTTAAATTTTTAATTATTTTCCTAAGTTTTTTGGGTTAATTTTTCCATAAATTAAATGGAAAAAAACCCATTTGTAATAAGTCGGTCATCTGGACCCCATTTTCAGTGATTGAAGACTCTAACCTTAAGCCAAAAATCATTCTTGATCGGCCAGCCAGTCAGATCCAACTTTCAAATCATCAATCAAACACATAATGCACTTTTTCTCAAAAAAGTCAGTCTTGAGGAAAAAATGAATTTTTATTAAAAAATGATTATTTTGGAAAAAAGTAAAACTCTCCAAATTAATCCAAATTCAACGAAATAAAAGGCTAAATGACATCTCATTGGGCATTTATGATGATTGGAGTTATCATAACTCAGCTTCAGTCAGCATTAAGTGAGCAATTAATTTATTATCAGTTAGCGGACATGTCATCTCCAGCGAAAAAATGAGATGGAGAGCATTCATTGGTCCGGTGATTTGATCGAGGTAAAGACTAAGGCTCACACCATCAGTGGCCTTCCCAAACCTAGCAGAGGCTCCAGCCAAACCTAAAAAGTGGGTTTACCATCATGAAGGCGCCTCTCCTCAAGCTCACGCATCCTCTCTCTCCTGGAAGGCGTCATAACACATGTGGGTGTAGTAGGGGCTTGTTTTCAGTGCTCAGGGTTGGAGTGGGGGCGCCTTGCCTAGGTGGGGGCGCCTTGCCTAGGTGGAGGCCTCCCCTCACTCCCAGCTCTTCAATTTAGGTCTGGGTTCTCTATTAGGTGGCCAAGCCGGTTAGGTTATGTAATTTGGTTTTAGGGTTTTAGCACTCTCTCATTGTATAAACAGAGGCTCCTTTAACTCTATTCGGGGTGAATGATTGATGCAAAGAACCTCTGGTGAATTACTGTTATGCTTGTTGCTTTTGCGACCGTGGAATAAAATTTTAAGGCTTTGGAGGCATACATGGTGTGTTAATGTGGATGAACACTTGGTGAAATGAGGTGAAATGTTTCAATTTCTGTCTTTTATTGCTTAGGAGTGGATAATAGACTATAGTTCATGCTTTAGAAGGCTTCTATAAGCACGTAAGATTGATTATTTGATGTTCCAATTTAATCTTTTATGGTTTTTTTCTTATGAATTAGAAGTAGTATTGATTATTCAGTTATATGATATACTCTTTATATTTTTATTAATCAAACATACATGATCTAATCCATTCCTTGCAAGTGTTAAGTTGAAATTGTGCAGGTTATCTCATTGAAGCAAGTAGGAGTTTAAGCTCAAGTGCATCCTCTCCTCTCAAAGCCAAGGAACTTCCGAATTTTCAAGCTTCAAACGAATCCAAACGTCATCAAAGTATCACAGGTTTGAGTGTTTGCTTTATCATTATTCATCTTTCAAATTTCATAAAATCTTTATTTTGTGGGGTTAGGGCACGGTTTGGGCTAAAGTTAACATTCATTCACCAAGCCTTTGCCCCGATTGACTGCCCTATTTATTATTTGCGGCCTTTTTGGCCTTTTTTATTGCAGCCATTCTTTCCTATCCTTCGCTGTCCACTTTTCCTCACTTTTGTACCTTTTGGACAGCCCTCTTTTGCCCTCTTTCTTCACTTTTTGCAGCCCCTTTCCGTCATCTTTCATGGCCATCTTTCGAGCTGTACTTTCAGCCTTTTTCTTCCTCATTTGCAGCCTTCTTTCTCTAATTTGCAGCCCTCTTCTTCCCTTAGTTTCCAGCCTTCTTTTACTTGCCTTTTGTCCTCTATTCACCCCTCTTCTACCTCTCTTGCCTTCCCTTTTTCATTCATCTTTTCTTCCTTCTTTTGGGTAAGTTTGATTAGTTGTTTTTAGCTAGTTTGTAGACTTAATTTCAAATTATTTTTATCAACTAATATCATAACAAGTGTGTGTCTAGAGCTCTTAGTTTCAGGCAGGGGAAGGAGAGCCCAAAGGCCACAAACAAGCAAGGGGTGCAAAAGAACAAAAAAGACTCTCTCCCTCTTCTTTCATCCCCTTCTTCCCCTGTTCTTCCAAAAAGCAAAGAACAAGTCACTATTGTAAAAGACTAATAAAAAGGTCTACTTGGAGCAAGTCTCCCTTCTTTTCTACTTCCCCTATTTGGGGGAAGTGTGTCTTGTGTTATTTTTCATGTTTTCTTAGTGTAGTTTTCTTTAAGCACTTAGCTTAGTTCTTTGCTTAGACTTAGTTTCCATTTTCATTAATTGCTAGTTGTTCCTTGGTATAAACACTGATTGCTAGATTAATTATTGCATTTTGGCATCTTCATATAATTGTCAAGTCATAAAAAGAACCAAAATCTCTTGAATCTCACCATAAGGTGGATCAAGAGTGCTCTCTGTCGAAGAGTTTAATAAACCATCATTGCTTCATGTTTATGTTGTTTTGTTTAATCAATTAATTCCTAAGTAAGACTCTTGAACTTGCAAAAACACAAGTCAATAGCACTCTCTATCGGAGAGCATCTTTAGCGTTTGCATCACCCTTGCATTAGTCTCATCTAGATTAGATAAGACTCTTGAACCTTCGTCATAAGACAAGGTCAAGAGCGCTCTCTATCGGAGAGTCTAAATAATTAACTTAATAAAATCTTCAACACACACACCCCTTTAATTAATTAACTCCTTCCCCTCCTTGCCGGAGTATGCTCTGACCGATCCCAAATCGGAATACCCAAAAACGGCACTGGATCTTTAAACCCTATAAGAGTAACTTAATAATACTTAAACACCCGTAACCAACGCACCGGCGTTGTAGGGATTCTTCCAAAGTACTTCCTAGTAGAGGCGCTGGAACCTCCCGTTGTCTTAGATTCTTGGCTAGCTGGTCAATCTTTGCGATACCAGCCTGGGATACTGGGCGGGCCCAACATGTCTTCAACGGAGGGAACTTAGAAGAGTCTCCCGGCTTTGACAAACCTTCATTAACACCCTAATCAAGAGCACTTAAAATTCTTAAAATCTACCAAGAGCACTTGCAAAACCTAATACTCACTAGCTTAATTCCTAGACTTTATTTCACGCGCTTATTTGACTCCAAAAGGCACTGGTCCTTTGTTATATTTGATTAATTTTCTATCTTGATCAACTGTCTATGGTTCATTTCAATTGATTATATTTGAATGCTTGATTAAAACTCTGGAATCTTTTGCTTATCTGTATGATCTCTTGTTAGCAACGTGGATTGCTTTGATTAATCATCATCCCCTTAATATTAAATTATTTTAAATCACAATAACTCCTAAACAACACCCATCCGCATCCAAAACATCTAAAACTTAACTTAAACATTGAGCCATAGAAAACTTTTTGTTAGGGACTACCCCCCTTGGCTTCGTTAGGAGTTAGCCTAAACGGAGGCGCTAGGAGTAGGTGACAGTACCTGGCTCTGTGCTTGCCCCCAAGGTCACGCCTCTCCCACTTTCTCAAGTGAGGAGACAGCTTTCAATTGATTTCTGCTACTGGTGTGCAATCGGCGGGCAACACCTTTGTTATGATGATTCTTACCTTATGGGTTTTTGGTACACTAACCTAAGTTCTTTTTATCTTTTGGTTGGACCATTTACTTTATGACTTTATTATAAAATCATTAAATGTTTATTTTATGGTTTTATTAATAAAGACCTTTGGACAATTTATTTATTTTATGGTTTTATTTTTTACCTTTGGACCATTCATAGACCTTTTGGATACTATTCTAAGTCATTTTATTTTATAGTTAAAATCTTGGACCTTTTTATTTACGGTACCCTATCTTAAGGTTAAAACCAAGACTATATATTTCCACCCCCGTGTCTCTCCTGCATATATCCATCGACGCTCATAACGTGACTGTGTAGCATGATTGGGTCCTTTCTCTTGCACCCACGATTCCTCTCCCTCCGCGTAGTTGTTCACTCAACGTGATTTCCGACATGTCTACTAGAGTGACTGTTCTCCGTCAGCTCCCAACATGACTGCTGCCACGAGTGATCTTCCTCAGCGTGATTGCTTCCGCGTGACTATAAACTTCTCCATGTGTGACTCTTCTACTATCTGACCTCTGCTAGCGTGACTGGGGTTTCTTCTTAGCGTGACCATGTGTTCAGACATTGTCTCTACCCTAGCACTCCCATTCACATGACTGGGCATTGCTCAACAGCATGATTATTGTTCAACAGGGTGTACGTTGCTCAACAACGTGTTTATCGCTCCAGCAGCGTGACCATTCCCCTTTCTTCCTCTAGCGTGATTGGACTTCTCCTTCTCCGCTAGCATGACCAGGTCCACCGTATGATCTTTCTCTTGCCCTCTGCGTGATGCTTCCTCTATGTGGACTGTGGCTTTCCCCAGCGTGACTGTGGGTTTATCTTTCTGTGTAAACTATGGCTTTCCCCAACATGACTATGGGTTTATATTTCTGTCTGGACTGTGGCTTTCCCCAACATGACTGTGGGTTTATCTTTCTATGTGGACTGTGGGTTCTTCTCCAGCGTGATCGTGAGTTTCACTTTATGTGTGCACTGTGGTTTTTCCAACATGACTGTGAAAGCATGACTGTGCAAAGTATGACTGTGTGTCTCTGCACTATGTGACTACATCCTTTGTCAGCATGACTATGCTTGTTGACTAAGAAGTCTGGGTCAGTATGGCTCTGCTTTAACCCTCTTAGGCTCTGTCTCAAGGTACGTAAAACTGTTTGCCTAGTTGACTTGTCCCTTCGATGACAAAATCAAATCTAAAATATCTGAGTATAAGGTTGATTCAAATATTGGTCATGATTCTTTAATGCATGATTCTTTAATGCTGATATCTACTGTACATTACGTTATCATGTTGTTACTGTACATGGCATTTGATGATTCTCGAGGACCAACTTTAACGCAGTGACTAATGGATCGTTAAGATGAAAGAGATGAAAATTATGTTTGTTTATTACAGTTCAAATTTTATTAGAGCAGTACTATTCTGAATCTGATTTAGTGCTTATGTTAAAAACTCCTCT
The DNA here is from genome assembly GCA_001517045.1 of Pseudotsuga menziesii. Classification (NCBI taxonomy): domain Eukaryota; kingdom Viridiplantae; phylum Streptophyta; class Pinopsida; order Pinales; family Pinaceae; genus Pseudotsuga; species Pseudotsuga menziesii. Next base: position 356,928 of record LPNX010535535.1, read on the forward strand.
ATCTCTAAAACTTTAACATAGAATACCTTCCTCGCTAAGAGGGAGTGTTGATGACTATAACTCGGATAGGTATTTTCGTGGGGTGTGTCTAACCCATGAAAATCATCATTAAATATCTCTTGGACTTTAAAAGTTCAATTGATTAACTTATTAATTAAGTGAAGGTTTTTTTATAAAGGGAGTTTAAGTTATTTTAATAAAGTGCCTAAGTTGAGGCATTAATGACTTAAATTAAATGTGATCCATTGATCTCAATTCAAGATTAGATTTAATATTGACGATTGAGATTTAGGATTTGGCCCAACTCAAATATATAAAAGGTCAACAACGAATAAGACAAGACACATTAATTATTCATGAGTTTTGTGAGTAAGAAAAAATCAAATAAGGACATTTGATTTTCAGCCATTGGCGAGGAGAAAAGTGCAACAAAGAGCATTGAACAAGGAGCAGCCACCCAACAGAGAGGTCGTACCAGCGGATCTGTATAGCAGTGAGGTCATACGATTTTGTACAACATATGGACACAGCAGCAGGCCACACGTGCAAGTTCAGCAAGTACAGACCATACGACTCTGTTAGGGAAGTGATTTCAGGGATTTCCAAGTTCTAGAAATTTACCAGGTTTGCAATTTGACTGTAATTTCTCAGTGAGCCATTTTCCAAGTACAGAAGCTCTTGTAATTTCTGAAGTTATTTGAATGATGGACTGATTTGAAGAGCAGAAAAATCACTGTGTAATTGTCTGGATCTATTTTCTTAGTTTTGCTTCTGCTGCAAATATCTTGTGAAAATCAGTAAAGTATAACAAGTTAAAGATCTAATTATTTATCTAGTTGTCGGTTAGATAAATTAACACTTTTGACCACATGTCTATGAATATGATCATACAAATATGCATTTCTATACAAAGAAATGTCTTCGATTTCACCAAGCATGCTATTCGTCTGCTCATACAGCTCCCCAATCATTGGTTGATCTGTGCCTGCAAACCAATCTAAACGGGCTTGGTGAGCTACAAAACATACCTAACCTATGCCCAAAATTGACCATCAAGAACATTGTCCTCCACCTCTTGAAAGTCATGTCTATCATATTTGCTTACAGCTCTATCTTTCAAACCCTGCCGCGAATCACTTGAGCCATACTAGCCAATGCCTCACTTACCTTTAAAAGTCGTCTAAAGGTGAGGTAGTAGCTAACAAATCGAGTCTTTGCAATCTACAATAACTCCAACCTAGCGTGATTGAAAAAAATGCCGTGGGCCATGCTATGATTGGTAATAAATTTTATCATTTTCTTCCCTCTCTTGTATAAAGCACCAATCCATCTATAATTAGGGTCCTTCATCTTGACCATATCATGAATCAAAAGGTTCAATGTGTGAACCAAAACCCTAACCAAAATATGTTACGGTGCATATCCTCAATGATTGCTCATATTGCCTTAAAATTAGCAGCACTATCAGTGATGACTTGAATGACATTGTATGGCCCAATCTCTTGAATGATTTTAAGTAAAGGTTCTACAATATTAATACCAGTCTTGTAGCGATCTAAGTAATCATGGGATGAAAGGAAGACCGCACCACTACCAGACACACCAAGAAAATTTATCAATGGCATGCCTTTAACATTTATCCAACCATCAGATACAAAGTGAAGGGACACCCCATATTCATACCAATCATTTGTAAAATGCCCTAGAGCATTATGGATTTTGGCTCTTCCCCTATCAAGTCCCATGGCTCTACCTTTGCCATACTTGGGGCTCCTGTATCCTTTAGGGGCACCATAATGACTTGAATCATTACATGCCAATAGGGTGAGTGAAGAAATTTGAATGGTACACCACATGCATAGAGAAACCTGAAAATTTTTGCTTCCACATCATCCCTTCAACTTTGGTCAAGGAAATCTGATATTGTTCTATGTGTAGACAAGAATCCACTAGATGGGGGGATGGGGATCGACCACCATATATCCTATGTTAACTTGAGGCCTCAAATTCAACCCTTGATTTTTGGGATTTGTTTTGAGCAACCTCTTCTTCCTTCTTGTATTTGTTTCTCTCTTTCATTGGCACTGGGTCACAAGATTTGACTCCTATAATCTTACCTTCATCGCATGGCATAATCCCAGATAGATGCTTTCTCAGACAGGTATATGAACCAATGTAAGTTTTATTACAATGGGGGCATATAAACTTTGTGCTACCACCCTCTTTCCCTCACCCAAGCCTTGTCACACACTTCCACAAGGGCGTTGAAGTCTCTTTTTGTCCATACTCCATAATCATTGTTAGCTTCATTACCATCGTCGCCTTCCTTTTCTTTCTCCTCTCCACGATATGTGCTACTACTTACTTCTTCCTGCTCACCATTAGTGTTTTAGCATCCCAATAACACCATCATAATCAGAAATGGAACCAAAAGAAAAAAACACATAGTCATCATGCTTCTTGACTCGAGATGAGAATAACTTGTTGCCTGCAATAGAAAGATGGAGAAAGAGAAACAAGAAACAGTAGGGGAAGAGAACATTCCAGATTCAACATAATGGATTTTTTTTAAGAAAACGAAGAGTGGGCTTTAAAGCCTGACTGTTTAACTCTCCAATGGTGGTTGAATGTAACTATGGCAGCCTTCAATCTCCCTTCCAAGCTCTCGCATATTTGCTCATTAACAACTAGCAAACAACCCACTCAAAACCCTAGCAACGAGGAACAAACTGAATGAAATGAGAAATAGAATGAGAGCAAATGGAGTGAGTGAGTGCTTTAATCCACTAAAAGAACCCTACCTATGCCTAAACCAATGATCAAAACCTTCTCTTGGTTCCCACAAGCAAGAGAGAAAAAAATGCCTCTAATCTGCAGGAGCTAAGGGAGAGCATTGAGGGAGCGTTTTTTGGCCACTAGGAGTTTTGAGGGAGCACTAAGAGAGCAACCTAGGAGCGTTGATGGAGCGACCTAGGAGCACTAAGGGAGCGTTGAGGAAGCGATGCTCCCAATTTTGACAAGAAGCGGTTTTTTATCCTAGGGAGCGCGCTCTTGAAAGGGAACAATCAGGAAGCACGCTCCCAAGGACAATTCCTTATCACTCCCTTTGGGAGCATGCTTTGGGAGCAAAGCATTGAGGGGGGGCTCTCCCCTGTAGCACAACTTTAGACCACTTATCTTGGAGAGAGAGTTGTTAGTTTTGACTTGTCATGAGGTTGTTACATATAGTAGTGGTTGGTTGGTGAAGATCTAGGGTTTTAGCCTTAGCATATACTCATTTTAACCATATCTTCTAAAGCATTCTACCACATTGAGATGTATTTCACTTCATATATTATTTCTCTCACTCTCTCTAATGTTGCGGCCCCCCCTCACCTGGACAAAGAGGTTAGGGTTTTGGATATAGGGTTGCTAGTTTTGACCATGTCTTGTACATATTTTATTATCTTCTTTAGAAGAATTAGCAAATCTCTCATCTATATAAGAGAGACTCCTCTCATTGTTTTCTTTTGCTAGAACTTGAGGAATATAATCTTGTTCTTACTACTCTTGTCTACTTACCTTATGCCAAGTGTATTGAGTAGATTTTATAAATTTGAGGCCATCAGTGAAGAATGTCCAAGTATGGTTTCCTTTTGTTCAAGTTGTAAGTTTGCATGGTGATTGAGGTACTCTCTTTCTACAATACTACATTGTTTAACTAACTAGATAGCTACATTTTCAGCTTATGAATAGTGCGGATTTTGTAGCCTTTGATTGCAAGTTTACTAAAGTATTTTTCAGCTTTTGAAGTCCTCCATTTGAGTGAAGAGAAATAATACATGGCTATCAAAGACTAGGACTAGGGTATGAATTATTCTAACCACTCTTACTCTTTGATCACCAGGAGCTTCTCTTGCTTCTCCACTAACCCCATGCCCTTTCTACTAAATGATAGGCACTGGACAAGAGATTCAAGTTCTCTCGTTCGGTCCACTCAATACATCATTTATCGTTTCTTTAAGTTTTTTGGGGGTTAAATTTGAAATTAACACTTGAGGTCACACATTAAAACAAGTAAAGGACAGCTACAGAAACCCCCATTTTTGGGGCTGCGTTTTAATTCATGACCATGGTGAAATATTAATCATTTACTTACTGGTTTTAATCTGAAGCAAAAGTGAGATTTATGGTCTTTTCTAAATTTTGTTCAATTCCAAATGGTTGAATTTACTTATGTTTTTATGAGTTAAACCTTTTTTGTGTGTAGTTGTATTCATGATATCACTACATGCACTCTTAAACAAGTTTTCCACATGTTATCTTCAGATCTTTAATGTTTTACATGGTTCATTTACTTTCCAATTTCAGATCTGAAATGTAGTTGTTGTTAACATACAAGTAATCTATTTTGTCAATTCTCACTAGCTCATTCGGTTAAAGTGTGGGTCTCGTCAGCAAGGCTACCTGAGTTCAATTCCTTTTAGGGGTGAGCTAGTTGGGAGAAGACACCAAAAAATCCAGCCATGCAAAGGGTTGGTGTGGCCCAAGCCGGGTGCGATCGCCAGGTGACTTTGACGGCTTAGATGCCCCTGGGTTGCGGTTCTTAACCAATGGTTCATTACTACCAGCCCCGAATGACGGGCAATCGAACAAAAAAACATAGAAGTAATCTGTCAATTATGTCAATAACACTTGCAAGTAACTAACCACGTCTCTCGTCTTTTATTTTCAGCAATTAGTTACTTCTCTTTTTCAGCGCTTTGTATGCAATTTCATTTTATAAGTTGCTGGAATTTATATGTTGTTACAAGTCAACCACTAATTTTCTGGAAAATATTACTTTGAAGTTGCTAATTTATTTCTGATATAAAAGATCAGGTTTTGTTGGCAAAACCAGCAACAGAAACCAGTCCAATTTTGTCTAAGTTATATTTATCATTTTCAGGATTAAGTTACAAGTTACATTGGAACTTTGATGTGGTTAAATCGGCTTCTTATTCATTGCTAATTCACACATGTGCTTCTCTCATCAACATAACGACAATCCTTCTTGTTGATCAATACTTTTATGAGTCATATTTCACATGGTGTATTATACTTTTCATTAACAAGTTATTGATTATTTCTTATAGCAACAAGTTTCTTATTTCCTTGGCAAATTCACTGGATGATTTGGGGTTGTTCATTTCTCACCTCACTTGTCATCATTCCATTTCTAATTTCTACTCAATTAATGGTTTATGGTTTATGGATGATTAAGCTATCTTTAAGTTAATTCTTCCATTTTTTGAGATCTCTTAGTTTCCAACTAATAAATTAATTAGCCATCAACCCATTCATAATCCAAGTGAGTTGCTAGATCTCTTGACTTGGTTACTTATAGGGATTCCCCCCTTAGTGGTTTGTCCAAACCATAAGAAAAAGGGAAATAGTGGTAGGTGACAATTACACTATTTCTATAGTTGCACTTATCTAGAGCCTTTCTTGAGTCCTTGCATTCGGGTTCTAGTTTTTTTGGCAACAAACCACAACAGAGAAAGTTCCAAGCTTCAAATTCTAAATGGATCCAACATTGACAAAGTAAGGAAAGAAGGCTAACTAACCAAGAGTAGCTAGGGAAGCAACCTCTGGGTAGAAAAAACACTAAGTCAAGTGTCAGAATAGCAAGCACTAGACACTCCAAGCATATGATTTTTGGGTAGATAGGTAGTAGACTCTAGACATGAGACAACAAAACTTTAAGCATGTGAATTCCGTATTGTTTTCATCGAGTGATGCCATGCAATATGGCCATGAGTTTCACAAATCAGCCTATGAGCATATGCTATGTTGCAAAATGTTGAAAACTGGTTTCAGGTAGCAACAACAAATAGACATATATTTAGAGGCAAATCTAAGCCACACCTATTTTCATCATTGGAGCATGTAGCACAACATTTTGAAGATGAGATACATGACTAAATTTTCAACGGGCACCACAACATTCCACACAGAAGACAAGCTTAAAGACTTGGAGCAACAATACTTTGAACCAAACAATGATAGATTAGTACATTGAAGATTGAAATATTGAAAATCATTGGTGAACCTCAAGCGAAAGATAGGTGGTTGAGGGTCCACCTAGGATTTCAAGGTCGGATGATATGTTGGGATAGAAAGTGTAACATGAACTTTAAGTTGTACATGGAAAGCCAATATTGTTGTTAGACTTTAAGAAGGGCATGTTCTAGAAGTTTATGCCATGTAATCAATCAATAAGAAATATATGTAACCATTTGAAGGAAAGGTTGTTTAAAGCCCCCTTAACGATCATTTAGAATCGATGCTTAGAGGTGAAGCTAGTTGTCAGTCAAGATGTAGACGTTATTGTAGTGTTGGAAGAGCATCTCTCATGGCGCACAATGCCATGGAGATGACTTGTTTTTTGTTCATGATAAGAACTTTTTATGGACTATGGCCTTTATTGTTATTGTTTCGTTAGGAAAGATAAAGATAAGATAAGATAATGTTATTAATGTCAGATAATGTTATTAATGTCACACAAATGGCCACAAAAGTCGGTCAATAAGATTGTTGAGTACAAAAGTGCCGATACAATGTGGAAGCACATAAACAGCTCCTATATAAAGAAAGATAATGCAAAGCACTGATCTAAACTAAAAACCTAAAGCCCAAACCATAAGAATGAAAAGCAGGTTTCATTCTATCATAGGCTTGTTATTGTTGTCAATCAGACATCTTTCAAGATTATTATTATCTTATTTCACAAAGGTTTTCTATGATGAATCCATGTTGAACATTTGCATTGTCAAGGTTGAAGAGTTGTTGGGTCACACTAACTGGTGTTTAACCCTTGTGCACTCAAAGCCTCAACACTGCCTACCTACCTGTCCACGGTGTTCAAACAAACAAACATAAAACCAGACAATGGTGCTTGACGGCTGAAAAAAACCAATGCATCCAATGCTATGGAAAATGGTTTGAAATGTCAATAGAATCTGGATATGATGATCACATCCATAAACTTGCAAACTCGATGCATGATATGAATCATGATGTCAAGGCATGAGAATCTGACTAAAGCACTAGTTGGCAATCATAAAGACAACATTGGAGGAAATGAGAATGGAGAACCTTCTAGGCAAAGAGGTAAGTATTTTAGGGAAAAAGGTTTCTGCATTCTTAACAGAAGTGTTAACCTGAGGAGAGACCAATATAGGGGGGCTCGTATTCTTAATGAAGATGTCAAACCATTCAAAATCTGAAGTACATGAGGATCCAATAACGTATTTTTGAAGAACCTAAAAACTTAACCCAATAGAATTACTGTTACAAGAGAAGGTCTCCTTCAAGGAGTTATATGACTTCGAGAATGCTTAAAGACAATGGAGTAGAGGGACCTGCAGCACAAGATCTTCAACAAGCCTTACCTCAATAAATAAAGAATCCCAGATTTTGATGGCAAAATAAAAGTCCGTGCAAGGACCTGGAATCACGAGTTAGAGGCATATTTTCAATCAACCCAATGAATGAAGAAGGCATGATCAATTTTCCAGCAGTAAAATTGGAGGGATTCGCCTATGATTGGTGGAATCAGTGGGTACAGTGCATACCAAAGGATGCAAGTTGTTAGCCCCTCGTGAACTGTCATGGCCAGCCACCACATAAACTAGCCAGGCGTTGTGATGGACAAAGTTTTTGGACCCAGTGCCAACGGCCTTTTGCTTCAATGTTTATTGGATGGCACTAATAGTCAAGAGAAGCATATCGCAAATAAAAAAATAAAATAAAGACAGCTAAGCAATCTAAAAGGAAATATCATGAAAGTTTGAATGTTATTAATTCTAAGCAACAGTTTTATAGAGGCCCCTAAAGTTGCAGTCTGTATGGATGGACTAAAGGACACTATTAAAGGGTAATGTCAAGGACTCAAAGCCCTTAACGCACGAGACCTTGATACAGCAATAAAGCAAGCCTTGGCTTATGAGGAGGTGTTGCAAAACGAAGCTTGTCCCCCCACTCCTCGGCATCCTTCCAACATGCTCAACAAAAATTTCAAATTCGAAACACTAAAAGAGAAGACAGCTAGCCCTAGCTCCTGTTGGTGCTAGACATGGACTGAAGGTTCTCCTAAATGACCAGCAATCAGTGTAGTCTAGTATTCCAAAGGACAGTTTCACAAGAAGCATCCAAGAAGGTCGTTTCCTAAACCCTTTTATGATTAAGAAAGGATAACGTTGACAGAAACCATAAATATAATCACCATCCACTTGACGCACAATGTAAAACAAGGACATTCACTTAATCATCTATACAAAAAAATTAAGAGACGTGAACATCGATTTCCATTAGTAATCCAAGCAAATACATCATAGAATAATCAATGCGTATCTCGGAAATCCAACATAAGTCTCAGCAGAAACTATCTAGAGTCTCTACACTCTCATCAGAAACAACCAACGGCATCCGTTTTCTGTCCGACATTGAACAATCCGATTGCTGCCTAGTATAATTTATTTATAATTCAATATGCCTAATATTATATTTTATTTTATAATTCAATATGCCTACTATTACAATTTATTTATAATTCAATATGCCTGCTGGAACTGCGCCTTGAGATCCTTGTTATCATTCTCCACTCTAGGGGTTTTCACAGAAACAAGCTCCAAATAATGAACAAACTCTGTTGGATAAGTTCGCTTTAATGGGATACTACTTACCTGTCCACGGTGTTCAGTGGGATCGCGCTTGTACATTTCCACATATTTTCCCTTGATAAGAAGATACCGAAGATGACAAAATTGGCGGCCGATGGTGTTCTCTCCAAGATGAAAAACCCATCCGCCATAGTGGGCTCTAACCAGCTCTTCCGAGTTAAATTCCGAACTTTCTTTGTCAGATCCCTCTTTGCCATTCATCTTCTTTATATTTCGACCAAATTTCTTGCACTGACACTGTTAATCCCTTGAGACAAAGCTCGATGCAGTCTATTAGAAGCAGATTTGATTAGAATGTACAAGCCAACAACGCCCAATTTCACACCGTATTCTAGAGATGGACCCTGGAAATTTTAATTAAAATGTACAAACCAATAATACCCAATATCACATCCAGGATTCTAGGAGATGGGAACTGAGTATTTTAAGTATTTGACACATGCAAAGCTTCAATTGGTAGAATTATCGGAAACCCGGTTCCTGTACTTATTGCTTCCGACCCCGACAGAAACGGATCCTCCACCAGATCTGCAGAAGCAAAAAACCATTATTTTTTATTGTTGAATTTAAATCACGAATAAGCACAGACCACGAAGCGCTTTAAAGGTTGTTGACAAATATCGTTTTGCAAACGCATCTAACATACTTCTCGTAACTACCAGGAGTAATATTAAATATAAGTCTCCACGTATAATGATATTTTCACCGCCATTAAGATCTGGATAAACTGGCCAACTTTTTGACGGGGTCATCTAAGAGCTTTTTTTACTGTTTTTTAAGGTTGACACCAATTAAAGATGCGCACTGTGGCCTTTTGAGGAGTGACCATATCCATGGCCCCGAAACCTTGTCCGGTCTTGCCAAAAGGAGGAGGATACATGTCGACAACGTGGAGGAGCAAGAGGCAGTTGCATAAAGAAAAATACATGTCGGTAACGTGGAAGAGCAAGAGGCAGTTGCATAAAGAAAAAGGGTGAAAATATATTTAGTGTCTTAAATAGTAATAAGACAAACTCTATTTTTTGGGGTTTTTTTTAATTTTTTTAATAGTTAAAGTTGAGAATGGTTATGATTATGGGCGTATTTAATAAATATATTACAAAGTGAGATTGGAATCAGTTTATTAAAGATATTAACATTTTTTTCAACTGTTTAAATTATATTTGCTTTATATTTAATTTTAAAAGTTTAATATACATAAAAACCTTTTAATTCATATTATTTACATTTTTCAATATAACTCAATATTGAGTTCATAAATTTAATAATTTAATTTATTTATTAAAAAGATATTGATATCACCATTCTTTAATTTAATTTGATAATAATTTAATAAATTTTAATTTTAATTATTTATAACTTAAATTTAAATTTAAATTATATTTTAAAAATTATCATAAATTTAAACTTTCATCAAAATAATTATTTAAATAAATTATTTTAAATTATATTATTATTAGCTTCTCAATTATATAAACTAATTTAATTTCAAAATTATTAAACTTTTATTTTATTGTATAATTTATTTTATTTTCTTATATAATAGGTTTTTCTTGTAGGTTGAGTAGTCGTATGTTATCATTGTCCTTACCAAATTCATATATCATTGTCCCTACCCAAGTTCAAAGCCCATAGTTATATATTATTTTAATATATAACATATTATATAAACCAAAACTAATTTTAAAAAGTCATAAAATAAAAATAAAAATAAAACTACATATATAATTTATTATAAATATTTTAATGTATCATCAATTCTATAACTCATTATAGATATTAATATATCGTCACTTTCCATTAATGGAAACCAGATGAATCTTAAATTTGTATAAAATGGTTACAATGTGTGATAATAAACTCACTTTTCATTAACAGAAACAAGAGGAATCTTAAATTTATACAAATTGGTTACAATGTGTTGATAATAAACTCACTTTCCATTGATGGAAACCAGACGAATCTTAAATTTGTACAAAATGGTTACAATGTGTGATAATAAATTTATTATTAATTAGGTTTATAAATTGTTTTTATGAATGGTTAAATGAATCATAATTTTATTTTTGAAAAGTGGTTCTTTTGAGGTATTATGTTATTATTTTGTATAAAGATATGAATATTAAATTTAGTAAACATAATTTCATTTGACTTTGTATAGCTTAAGTGGGTCTAATGGTTAAGAATGTGTGTTTCCTCTTAAAAAGTCATTAGAGAATTATTAGTACCATTCAATTCAATCAACTTTAGCATAACCACCATTTTAAGGTATCTATTATACCAAAGTCATATAGTACTTGCACTTGGTCTAAACCCATATTTAATTTTATAGAAAAATTATTAATATTATTCAATTCAATAACTTTAACATAGACATCATGATTAAGGAATCTATTATTCCAAAGTCATATGGTAGTTGCACTTGGTCTAAACCATCATTCATGCATTGGCATGTATTCACAGGCATATTGGGGTGTTATATTAGAGTTGGCCAATGAGCTCTTGTAAAGGATTGGAGATGAGACATATAAGATAAACCATGCTTGTGTCCAAGATTCTCAACGTTGTATCAAGATGACGGAATGAAAACAAAAAGAAAAAATATATATTATGAGAGAATAATTATGTAAGAATTATTATGACAACATATTTCATATAAAATCCCATGGGGGTTAGAGTAATTGGTAATGAGTAATTGAGACTAGAAGTTGCAAATGGGAGGTCACGAGTTCAAATCCCCCATAAATACTTAAAAAAAACATATTTCATATAAGAAGTGTATTTTTCAAACACCCTTATTGGATTGGATTTGAAATCCTATTAAACAAAGTACATGTAGCTTTCGAATTCACTAGTTGGCTCTTTCAAGCTAGTTGGAACGTATTGGGTTTATCATGTTGGAAACAGAAAGTAAGAGACAGTGAGGGATGATGGTTGAATTGTACTAGATCTTTCCTACAAAATGTATGAGGTTTTATATCGAACCCTGTTGTTAAGGGGACTAAAAAAGCTAGAAGATATATCTCACCTAGAAGTAGGGAATAGATTGAAGGTTGGTTGGTTGTGAGGGGAAGACGTTGGTTTGGAATAAATTATTTGCAATAGTGGAACTAGTTCATTACCTCGATACCTAAAACTTATATAGTGTTAAGAGATGATATAACAATCCAAAATGGGAAGCAAACTCTAAATCAAGAGAATAATATATAAAATTGGACTATAAAATGACCCCTCTTTAAACATGGAAACAAGATAAGCTTTGGTGCTGGAAGTAAATTTTAAAGTCCATAACCCAACATAAAACAAGGATTTTTTTGGTTAGCCATTAAAAATAATATTTTGGCATGAAACAAACTACAATGAAGAGGTTGGCATGGGTTGGGATGATGCATTTTGTGTTGTGAATATTTAGAAAAATCATTCACCATCTTATGGGTTGTCTTTTTGTTAGAGAATTTTGGTGTTTTATCTAAGATGCGGAAGCATGTTTTATTACCATTGAAAGTGCTTGCCAAATGTTTGTTTTTATTGTATTTAATGTTGTAATGAACAAGGTTATTTTTATTTATTTTTACCTTTACTTTAATTTCCTTGACTTGTTGACCAAGGTTATTTTTCTCATTCCCTTTTTCTTCATTATAAAGACATGCTAAAAACTTACTTTATTATTGCATAAAATCCTCTTGTTTATATATATATAACTCCTGCAAAATCACTCTTTTGTATTCATAGAATCCATTTGGTGAAAACTTCCTCTAATGAATGTAGTGAATAAAGTATTTACGATTTTTTTCTTTGGAAAAAAAAAGAATATTGATTTTCCATATTTGATAGAATTTTCAACATTTTTGAAACAAGTTTCATCTATTAATGAGAGATAATATTTAAATATATGATTAGCTTAAATGGCATATTTATTGTAGAGCGATAGGTCTATAAAATACCTTATTTGTTTATCACAGTATAAATCATACGAGAGCATGAATTCTAATAAACATAAAGTCAGTGTCAACCTCATCCCATGTTCATGAGAAAATGCATTTAACATGGATTACCTTTGAATAAGCAGTACGAGAAACAAATGTTATCAACAGATCATCATATGACGTAAATTCCTCAGGATATGATTAAAAGAGATATTGTGTATATTTACCGGAAATCTGACCTCACAGATAGTTTTAAAATAAGGTATAATTATGATTTCCTTCTTCGTTCTTTCCCTATTTTGGAGTCTTATCGACCTTGATGATAAACCTTTAGTTTTAAACTAATTCATTATTACTTCACATTTATACAACCATAGGACAAATGATGTTTCACATTTCTTAATTTACCGCCATATTTAGCACCGTGTAAACTTTATAGCATAATAGTGATACTTTTGCAACGTCTCTGTACTTTGACTTTCTGTTCTAGAATTTATATATTTTTTATATTGACCATTTTACTTAGTTTTGGATCTTTATTATGTCCCCGCGTGAGGGGATATATATGAATCGCTCAAGGCGATTATTCGAAGTAATTTGTTGTAACTTTAACAAAATCATATAAATTTTTCTATAGTTTGTATTAAATTTTTTTGGGGAATTATTTAAATACTGATTTATCTTGCTTTTTATTGGTTTATATAGGTGACGTAGGCGTGGGACTTTGTGCCCCAAGACCCGGCGGCGGGCTAACGTCAGCAGCATTAACTTTTCATTTTCCGCATTGTTCTGTCCAATGCTCTGATTGTTCTGCCATCTCTGTCACCTACTGAGACTTGCTCAGAATTACATGCGCCATCTGCAACCATTAGCCATCTCTGCCACCGACTGCCATCTATACTACCATGCACTCAGTCGCACACCTGCACGGCCCTGCACTTGCCACTTGCCATGGAATATGAGAAATTCTTTGCATGGAATATGAGAAATTCTTTGCAGTTCCCTTTTAATTACTTGCCTCTGAGATGGGAAGAACGCAATGGATACCGGTGGTGGTTTTGGATTGGGCTGCGTCCAATGGATTTGTTGAGGTTGCCATTAAATTGCTCAAATTGGACGCGGCCTCTCTCATGAAAGATCTCGCATCTCTCACACGAATCCGTCACCTGGAAGATCTTTGGGATGACGAGTGTCGTTTCACGGATGCAGCCAAAGCCCGTGGATTCATCGCCAGGGAGCTAATTCTTCACGAATGGCATGTAAATTCCAACTCTGTGATCGAGGCCGGCTATGACCCTTGGGCTCTCTATACTGTCGCTGCAGCAAAAGATTTAGGGATTGTCCAGAGACTGTTGAGGAGAAAGTCGCAGCTGGTTTTCGGTGACAAGGAGTTTGGCCTAACGGACATGCTCTATGCAGCTGCCAGAGGAAATAGCTCGAAAATATTCAAAGAAATCCTGTGTTTCGTTAACGATGATTATCATTCTCGGTGTTTCAGATCGAATAATAATAATAATCAAATTGAGTATTGCAGGGGAATGGGTATAGATGTACCGTTTGAAGTTATGAACAAAGCCCTTCATGCTGCGTCGAGAGGAGGAAGCGTGGTGATCTTGAGAGAGTTGGTAAAGCAGTGTAGCGGCCTTCAGAGCCATCATCGTCTCAATGTGGTGATTTGGTGCAAAGATAGCAGAGGTGGAACTGCTTTACATTCTGCTGCTAGTAGAGGCCATCAAACCAACCGATCTGATCTTTAACAGTGGTTTGTGTTTTGGATGCAGAATTAGAGACAGAGGTTGTCAAAAATGTTGAGGGTGAAGAGAGAAGGATGATAGCACCTCAAGAAGCTTGCACTCGTATTGCAGATGTAGTGCAGGAAGTTGTAACGAATATGGAAGCTGTTGCAGAGGCGAAATATCGTGTTTTCAAAAAAGCACGTCCTAAATTAGATATGTGTGATAGGGAACTTGAAGACAAAAGAAACACATAGAGGAACTGGAAGATATTGCTTGCTTAAAACAGGCTGAGGCAGATATGTTCCAACTCAAGGTTGATGAAGCAAGACGAGAGGCTGACAGGCTGTAGCGTATTGCCCTCACGAAGTCTGAAAAAGCAGAGGAGGAATATGCTAGTAGATACCTTAAATTTGAAAAAAATCAACTTCAGGAACATTCACGTTTACAGGCTGACCCATTCCAAATGCTCATGCTCTGCAAAATTTAAAATACAAGATTTGCTCAAAAATGTATATAATGTTCCCAAGACAGAGCCAAAAAGTCAAACAGATCATTCTGGTTCGATTCCTTATACTAAGGAGTGAACTCTCATGAAATGTTTATTTGAAAGGAAGACATTTTAGTGGGATTTTAATAAGCATGACCTCAGTTGTCCCTTTTCAGGGTTGTCCAGTTTTTTGAATGGAAGCTGAAACAGAGTATGTATCTTATAAATTTTAAAAACATTTATTAGTGATATTTAACGCAGACAGAAATACATAATTAGATAGCTATGTGGGATATATAACCCTACTTGCGGCTGGAATTTCACATTGACATCTCTAAGCTTTACGTTTTTAGAACTCTTAGCATGCATAATATCTTTGGCCTACAAATAAATTTTTTTTTCTTCTGTTTGAATACACAGGCACTTGGGATTTTCATTAATATATAGAATATTGTCCTGATATTTTTAGGGAGCTCTCATTTAATATAGGACACTGAATAAACTAATAATTAGAGAGTCTAGCCGGAGCTCTAAGAGCTTTTGTATAGCATGGTCGGGTAAAGATAACAACTTGCCACGACCCAAGGGGTGAATATAATTTGAACTGCATATTGTCTTTCTTGTGTTGATAAATCTGTTTCCGATATTTAAGAGATGTGATGTAATATGATGTATGTTTGACAATCATCAGACAAAAATACTAGTGCCTTATGGAAGGATGGAGATAGGGACAGGACATTGGATGTTTAATAATTGGCTTTTCTACTATGAGCTTTATTTATGCTTCCAAGGATATTTTCAACAGGGTGTCATAAAATGTGGACTTCTAAGTTTGGTTTTTGGCCAAATTTGTTTGGTTTTGGCCAATGTATAAAATTCTAAAATATATTGTTATTCAATAAAGCTAATGTACTAAATATAATTCTCATTTAACATTGTTTTTGGATATAATATTATCTTTATATAAAAAATAATAATTATAATATATATTGTTATTCAATAAAGCGAATAAAAGTTTTTTATTATTATTATATTGTGGGATTATAATAAATCCATTTTATATAGTTGGCATCAACTTACACCATATAGTCAGCACTTGCCATATTGTTATTTTTATTGAAGGTTTCTTACTTGATAGTGGTTGAGAATTGAGATAGCATTTCAAAATTTCCTTGAAATTGATGCATAATTTTTCATCCCTAATTACAATAGCTATTAACATTGGCGGGGACACTGCCACCTCGTGGCTCTTGTTTATCTTAATGTCGAACCTTTAGCTTTAAATCATTTCAGAATTACTTGACACATAAACAACTTTAGGTTAAACAAAATGTTTTGTTTAACCTGTCTTATTTTACCAACATATTTAGTAGCATAAATTTATAGCATAATGGTGATGCATTCACATGCAGCTATATTTTTATGTATGCAGGAATTTATTATTTTATTATGTTATATTTTTGAACATCGTAGATAAATTTTAATCCATTTATAAATGCTATGTTTAAGAGAATATATCATTTTGTATATACCATTTTATTTATATTTGGAGCTTTTTTTCTTTCAGAGATAAAAAAGTTCAATCTTTTTTAATTAAAACAAAGGACCTGTTACGAGCCAAAAATGGATATGCCATCCATTATATCAAACTGCGGACTGTTCAAACAATGATATCATATCGTATTATCAACCCACAACCAAACTATCAAAAATCTATATCGACCATACTAACAAAATATAGTCAACCAGCTGTGTACAAAACCCAAAAATAACTAACTCGTAATTCACAGCTACCAGAAAAAGAGATTTTCAGTATCTTCATGGATCATTACACCCTCCATGAATTCTTGTACAATGAAAATACCGCCAGTAAGCACCAATGCCTCCTTCGATAGACGATCAACCAATTGGTTGTGTTCACGATATATATGCTGGCAATTAAAAGAGATAAATCCATTTACTATATCATCGATTCTTTTGCACCAATGCTCAAGACTGAGCACTTTCAACCTACATCTCCTATTAACCCAATCGATGACCATCATAGAATCTCCATAAACCGTAATTCCGGGAAGCCCCATGATACTAGCAACATGTAATAAACCAAAGAGAGCCAATAACTCCACCCTGGAGTTGGTGCAGAGCCCACGTCCCATCCTGATCAAGAAGTAGTGATCTCTGCCAATGTACAATACTACACCCGCGCCTCCTGATTTGGATGTAGTTGCTCCATCAAAGAATCCTGAGGCATCATAACATTGCAGTCCAGATCCAATAATTCTGATCTTGTTTTTCCTAGACGCGAATGGATATGTCGCAACCAAGTCAAGACAATGAGGTGTCGTAGCCTGAACCGAAGGCTATTTTCCAGAAAAAATCCATGCATTTCTACACAGCCAGATAACCCATAAACAAAAATACAGCATGTAACCAGGATCATCGCCATTTTTATCCAACCAGCAATGACATCCAGTAACCCTTTTGTCCCACAGCAATACGCCAGACCCAAATGATTAAAAACTTGTCTACGGACTTCTACACCAAAGGAACAATCCATGAATAAGTGTTGAATGATATCACCATCACAGTGACAAAGATGACAAATATTTGGGCCAATCCAACCCTTCCTCATCAGGTTATCGCATGTGCAAAATTTGTTTCCCATGCATAGCCATGAAAAACATTTGGTTTTCTCAGGTATCTGCCATCTCCATAAATCCTTCCAATTCCAACTTTGATCAATATCCATAGAAGAACCTACAATAAAATGATATGATGTACGAGTTGTAACTTGCCCGTCTGCTTTGTTAAAAGACCAATTCAGCGCAACAGGTTATTTGTGAGATGCAAGCCAGCAGATCGCAGTGTTGAAGTGTATATATCCCATTCATCCTTTCATGATCCTCCCAATTCAAGATCATCAGCCATCAACCAATTGGAACCAAAATCAATGCCATGAGTCAGGTTGTAAATTTGGTCCAAAGTCACGATGCCATAGTCGTGTAGATAACTTATAAGAGATTGTGACAACGTGGATGAATCCTCCATCGCATTCACTGGATCAATTCCAATAGGCACCGCTCGTCCATACCCAACCATCCAACATAACAATTCACAAATCCACCCAAGTACTCTAAGGAACCCATTCCAGACTATGGAAGTATTTTGAACAGAATAAGAACCCAACCTTAACAAATAAAAAAGGGAATGCTTTTGCAAGTATTTTACCTTCAGCACACGATTCCATAAACCACTACCGAAGATAGCAATCCAAAATCTTTTAACCCTTAACGCATCATTCAAACCTCTTAAGTATTTAATATTACATCCACCCAACGCATAAGTTCGAGTCAGCAACTCCCATCTGGCCAAGTGTATGCCCTTTTTAACAGCACAACCACCCCACAAAAAAATTACCATCATTCTCCACATAGAAAACAAGATAGAGCAGGGTGTTTTCATAAAGGAAAACCAGTATACCGGTAATGCCCCCAACACAGACTTAAGGAGAACAAGACGTCCTGCAAGAGATAAAAATCTAAAAGTCCAATGACTGATCTTATGTTCAAAACACTTAAGCATCCAAGCCCAATCCATCACCCTGTAGTCCAATAACCCAAATATTTAAAGCCGCAATGTACACGAGGGCTTCACTTGTTGACCAATATCCTATCACTTTATTCCATATTGTGGGTTTTGAAATGATAAAAAATTAAACCAATATATTGCAGGTATTGGGGGGATGAGGGGTTTAAGGTGGGGGTGGGTAGGGTGGTTTATAAGGATTGAGGTATAAAAAGGGGTGGGGAGGAGGTTTTAAGTATTGGGAGGGGGTTTCAACAAAAATATTTTGGGTCAATATCTCTGGAAATTAAGGGTATTATTTAATATCCCACGATCGCACGTGCTATGTGAGAGGTTCACTAAGTGAAGCCCCCATGGCAATGTAGTGGCTCCATCTTATAAGGAAATACCGCCCTACCTTATTCAAGAATACTAGAAGACATATTGTTAAAAAGAAATGCATATTTTTCAGTACTGATTTCCATAATAGTAGCAGCCGTGAAAAGATCCACAATGAGTCTTAACCGATTCCACTCTGCACAGGACCTGAAACCAAACAACACTACATCGTCAACAAACAGTATGTGGGTGATTGACAGTGTGGAGGAGAGCTTGATCCTTCTGATTCTGCCCAAGCGCTTGTCCCTGTGAATAATAAGACTCAACCCCTCAACCATCAAAAGGAACAGCAATGGGGATCACGGACACCCTTGACGGAGTCCATGACTAACAGAGAAAAAGGAAGAGGGCCTCCCATTGATCAATACCGCAGAGTTTGTAGTAGAAACACATTCCATTATCCAATTTACAACATTCGTCGAAATTTCAATTTGTTATAAAACCAATCTTAAGAATGTCTAATTGATGCGATTGTAGGCCTTAATCATATCCATCTTGATTATGAGGGCTTCCAGTTTTTTTACTCTGACAGAATGCATGATCTCCTATGTGATCCCCACCACCTCATGTATCTGTCTTCTATTTAAAAACCCAAATTGTTCCTCCGATATAAACCCAACAAGAAAGGGTTTCATCCTGTTAGCAAGAATCTTGGTAATCACTTTGTAATTTATATTACAAAGTGATATGGGCCAAAAATAAGTAAAATATCGTGGCTTAACACATTTGGGGATCAAGGCGATGTGTGTCTCATTTAGGACCGGAAATATGCAACCTCGAACTCTACTATACTTGATTGCACTTAAAATGTCATCCCCCACTAGATCAAAATCTTCCAAGTAGAACTCGACAGGCCAACTGTCCGGCCTCGATCCCTTATCTTTGGCAAAACCATGAAGGATAGCTTCAATCTCAACCAAGGTAACATGTCTGCCAATAATATCAGCATCTTCATCCGAAAAGAATCGTGGGTAAAGACTAAGGACCTCCAATTTGCTCTGTAAATGAATTGGTTCGTCATCACGGAAAACCTGCTCAAAATGTAATCTCCCTTCTGCCATCAAGGCTTCATCATCAGTAATAGTGTTTCCTAAATGATCTATCAGATCCCAAATAGCATTTGTGTTCCTACGAGCATTGACATAATGATGGAAAAACTTAGAGCTTACATCCCCCAAAGCCATCCATATAGCCCTACTCTTGAGCGTGATAGATGCCACCTCTATAGAGAGTATTTCTTCTTTGTGTTTCTTCAGCGCCAGTAGCAAAACCATCTCATCAGTAGATAAAACCCCTGTAGGTGATGAAAGAAAAAGATCAAGGATCTACTCCTCTAATTCTGCCAGTGCACACTTTTGTTCAAATTTCTTCTTTTTAACCTAAGGAACAATGGCATCTTTGAGAGCCTTAAGTTTCATAAGCAGAGTAAAAATGGGATTAGATTATGAAATATAACAACAAAGCGTATGCCAAGAATACCTGATAAAATCCTCAAAATCATCCATCAGAAGTCACGAGTGGTTAAATCTAAAAGGATAAGGGACCTTCTCCCGGCAGCCTTTCCACTCCAAGATAATGGGAAATGGTCTAAAACTTCTGAAGGCAAAACCCAAACCCTATATCGGGGCATCAAAGGCAATAAGTTTTCTACCACCAAAAAACGATCGAGCCTCTTAGCAATACCATCCACACCCATCCATCTATTCCGCCATGTTGGGCCAATGCTAGCAGGAACGACATTGAGTAAACGTCGTGAAGAAATCATATTGCGAAAAATATAACCCCAATTGGTCACACCTGTCATTTGTCCCCCACACCTCAACATCTGAAGTAGTGAAGATGAGGTCACCTGCAATAACAAGGTGATCTAGATTTAATAAAACCCTTACTTTCTATAGAGTTCCAGAAAACCTCTCTGCAACTGTATGGAGCATATATGTTCAAAAAATTCCATGTGCAATGAGGCCCCACAATGTTGGCTTCTAGCAGGATGCTAGGTTCTATCATAAACGCCTTGCAATGAAAAACCCCCGGGTCCCAAGCAACCAATTGTCCCCTCGACTGACCGACTACGTAAACTGCGCAAAACTCCCAAGCCGGGAAGAACTTGGAAAAAATCTTAAGCGCCTTATAGGAATCACATAGGGTTTCTTGTAGGAAGACCATGTTAGGTTGGAAAGAGGAAAGTAACGTCTGGAGGGCTAACTATTCAGGGCGCCCCCCGAAACCCCGAAGGTTAAATGATACGAGGCACATCTAAGAAACCCCAATCCAGGTATCCTGTGCTCTAAGAACCCCATTTGGTGCAGTCAAAGTTGGGCTATGAGAATTTTGCGCAGCCTCCTTGATCCTAGTAGAAAGTGGAATATAAGAGGAAAATCCCTCCTCAGAACCAATACCCCAACACCCGGTCATCGGTTTATCCTTCCGAGACCTCCTAGTGTTGACATTTTCGTGTCTAAACGAAGAAAACGACAAAGTAGAGGGAGAAGCTTGAGGTTTCTCCGAGAAAATAGGCAAGGAGATCCTAAGTGATGGATCCACAAATGAGGGTGAAGTAGTGGGACTATCCCCTAGGCCGAGACTCGACAAAGGGTTTGAGTTCCCCTCTTCCAATGGCTCCGATACATAAGATACCCCCACTCTAATACCCTCACTCAGACTAATACCATTTATCCCCAGGTCCAACTCCTATATCATACCGACAGAGCCCACGCCATCCTCAAGACTCCCAAAGGATTCCATCGGTGGGGCGACAACACCAATAATAGGTGACTCCCCTTCAACGACTCATCACCCACAACAACATCAAGGGGAGAAAAATAAACATGTAGCTCACAACCCCCCGTATTCACCATATCCCCACCTCTACCGCCACCAACCAGAGCCCCACGAGCCAAAGCATCTATGGTGTCCAATTCCGCAAGGTCGAATTCAACACATATAGTGTCATAACATGTATTAGGCTTACCCAAATCGAGCGCAACCATTGTCTCGGCACCTTCCGAAGACCACAAACTAGCCAAAGTGGGAGGCTCCACAGAGTCATCAGCCAGCACATCAGGAACCGGATCACGACTAAGGCAGGCTCCGATAAACAACAAGTGACAGACGTTCTTATTAAGGCAGGCTCTTTCCTTATAATTAGAGCCTTATTTATCTTGTTGTTAAACCTTTGCGTTTAAACTAATTTAAAATTACTTGACATTTAAACCTTAGTAAAAACCAATATACTAATTCAAAATGACTTAACAATTAAAACTTTAGCGAAAACAAATGCACCAATGCACCAATTCAGAATTACTTGACAATTAAACAACTTTATAAAAAAAATATTTAATGTGTTTTATTTACCAAGCACCAATTCAGAATTACTTGACAATTAAACCAATGTTTAATATGTCTTATTTAATATGTCGTAAAAATCAATGTTTAATATGTCTTATTTACCAACATATTTAGCAGTATAAACTTACATAATGGCGATGCCCTTACATGTTGTTTTACTTTATGTCTCTTAAAATTTAATGTTGTGTACTTTTATATCCTTTAGCATTATAGCCAAATTTTCATTTGTTTCTTTTTTGAATTAACAAATTATAATGTTAACTAGCTAATTAGAATATTAACATCATGTGTTTTGTAATTGCTCTTAGGTCCTAGCCTATATTTGGTATAATAAAAGTTCTTCCTCATATTTATTTGATGCTGATATTGGAGTACATGTATGTGATTAGTTTTTGTGTATCATTGTGTTAAGTAGTAAAAGTATTTTTTATTTCTTTTTTGTTTTGCTTTGAAAACTAAGAGTCAATTTGTAATTGATTTTCCAAAAGTTCTTAAGCTATGGCTAATGGATATCACAAGGACATTGTTTTATTAAATTCTTTACGAGGTTGAATAGTGATATGGAGTATTAAAGTTTAGATTATGTGTGTTAAATTTTAAATTTTAAAAGAATAAAGTGAGAAGGTGTATTGGTGTGTTTGTTTGTTTAATTAAATCTAGTTTATTTAAGTGATGTTAGTCTTCATAATATTTATTTATGTTTGAAAAAGAAAAAGAAGAAGAAGAAAATATATAAAAATCACATTATAACTTGTAGAATCGAGAAGTTGTTGTGTATATTTTTGGATGCGTTAACTTTTCGGGATTCCCATGAATTGGTGGAACACTCAATCTAGATAAAGATGAACTCTAGTGAGAAGAGGAAATTCAGGTTTACGTTGATAATGTCATTGGACCAATGTTAAACGAGCATGGAGAATTATTGAGGTGAGTGTTATTACTTAATCAAATTCATGGTGCAGTTGAGTTGATCTACACTAAACAAGAAGTGAAGTTTCATGATGTTGGAAGGTCCACTAAAGTTGGGCAAATTTAAAAAATTTGAAGATTCTTGCATTCACACACTTGATATGGAAGGGAGATAGACGTTTATTATCTTTGTTTAATTTAAATGATGATATCGTGATCTTCCACAATGTTTTTGATAATGTGAGAGTACAACATTATACATCATTTAATGCAACTAATTTTTGTAGCAGTGCCAGTTTAATTTCAATTGTTATGTTGTGATCTTCCACAAAATGTTCACCTTCAATTTAAGTAAGTTACAATCTAACACTGATATTTTTTTTGCCCTGTAATACAAAATATAAAGTCTCAACAATCAAAATTGCCTTTCATCGTCAATGGTAGGTAATAATAATGACCAAAATATTGCCTAAACAATCGAAATTGACTTCATTATCTATAGCTTTTCAAGTTGGTAAAAGCTTGTTGTTAGATTGATGCCAGTACTAACTAAAGTTGTTGAGGCCAAATACAAGCCCTAACCAACTCTAAAACATACCCCACCACACTAAATACATCACACTTTGAAACAAACCACACATGCATACAACATCCACCATCAATTCGTAAAATTATTGTGGTCAAGAGGTGCTTTCTATAGATAATCCATCATAGATCCATCTTAGCTTGGGAAGTACCAAGTACAGAAAGGGATAATAAAAATTGCAATAATTATATTTTTTTTTATCATTTTCGTAAAAAAAGAATGTCATGGAAATTAAGTCAACATTAGTACTGAAATCCCTAAGGGAAAAAGACCATTCCTCTATTTCGACACCCATAAAACTCTATATATTTAAAGTGTAAGGAAAAACAAAAGAGATTAGTAGATGCATATGAAGGTGCAAAAAATACACCATTATAAGGTGGAAATGCTAAAATATTTTAATTTTAAATTTTAGCGGGGATTGGAATAATGTAAAATGTAGAAGTTCAAAACTCAATGGTCCCCTTGGAATTTCACTAGGGTAATTTTTTTTAAGAGTTTGTTGAATAAAAGAAACAAGTAAAGTTATTTTTTAGTAGTGGTTCCTACACTAACGAGGAGGGTTTGTCCATTTGGGAGAAGGTAGGTGTGATTTAGTGATGATATGGCTAATTAATGTTTGTCTATCGGTGATCGGTTTTCTGAAGTTTTAGTAGGTCCTCGCGCTCCAAGAAGATTTTTCTTCTGAACTCGTTGCTTGCAGGATTTGCGTGGTCTGGTGAATCGAATTGAATCTCTTTGGATCTCTCTGCTTGAGCTCCGAGTGATCTAGGTGGCTCGACCCTCCTCGAGAATATTGTTGAACATCTTTGTTGGGGTTTCGATTTTTCATTTCTTTGAGAGTTTCTTCCATGGTCGATGGCGGGGGTTCCTCCCCTCCCCCTGAACTCACTACTTTCAGGAGAATGGTAGCAGCAAGCAACAAGAGGAAGCTCAGTCAAAATCAACAAACATTTGTTAAGAAATTAGATAGCATTCCTTCAATGGATCTACCTGGGGAACAACCTTGCCAAACAACCATGAATATCGCAGATCAGGGTCTTATTGGCCAGTTTACTGGTCTTTGGCCATCTCCCAAAGAAATCAATTGGTGAGTTCAAAGAAACTGGAAACCCCTTATCTCAGAAGGCATACACAACAATCTAATAGGTAAAGGATATTATGTATTTCTCTTTGAAAATTCAGAAGATAGAGATTTAATTTTCAGCAACGGGCCATATTTCATGGGCCTTCAAGTGCTTTACCTGAACAAATGGACTCCGGACTTTGATCCGAATCAAGATGTCCCTTTTGTTGTTCCTATATGGGTTAGGTTGTCGCATCTTCCTCCTTATTGCTGGAACTTAGAGTCACTAGAAGCTATAGGAAATACTTTGGGGAAGTATATTAATGGTGATGAAAGAAGAGATCAATATACTTGAACCCAAATATGTGTTGAAGTGGATTTGGAGGTAGGGCTTCCTGAAGTGATTAATTTGACAGTAACAGATTGGTCACATGTGCAGGAGCTTGATTATGAGCAATTGCCCTTTAAGTGCAGACATTGTCATGTATATGGTCACTTTACCAGATCATGCAAGAATAAAGCTGAGGAAGAACCTACTAAAGAGAAGGGAGACCAATGGACACAAGTTCAAAAAGAAAGTACAACAAATCTACGGGAAAAAGAGGGGTATGGGGACGGGTAGTAATCCCTCCAGACAAAAACATAATGAAATTGGAGCAGCTATGAAGGAAATAACAACACAAAACAATTTTGAGGTGTTGAGCAATCCAAAAGAACAAGTGCCTTTAGTTATTGAAGAGGGAGAAGTTCCACAATCTCAAGATCAAATACAAGAAGAAAATAAAGAATCAGCTGAGTCGAATCTTGGTTCTCCTGCTGATAGACACTCTCCTACTTATCCAGAAATGGCAAAAAAAAAGAAACCTATGGATACTTCTGGCTCATCTGAAGAAGAATCTCTAGAGAGGTCTTCAAAAACAGGGCATAAATATCTGAAGAAGGTTCGAGAGGAAGAAGACGAACGCTTAAAGATGCAAGGAAGTCAAGCTATAATCGAGATGTCAATTGCCAGGAATACTCAGGCTATACCTTCAAAAAGAGGCCCTCTTCCTTCTGTCACTAATAAATAATGAATATTGTCTCTTAGAATTGTAGGGGGTTGGGAAACTCTTCAAAAGATGAAGTAGTGAAAGACCTCTTAAGAATGGATTCTCCCGATATTCTTCTGCTCCAAGAGACAAAAATATAGGAGGCCGGTCTTCTTTCCTTAAGCAAAAAGAATTGGAGAAAGGATGCAGGGATGGCTATGAGTGCACAAGGTTCATATGGTGAACTTGTAACCATTTGGACATAAGAACTCTTCTCATTGGAAAAATCATTTATAATGCAGCATTGGATATTTACTGAGCTCCGACACATTCAAAGTAAGTATCCCTTGCTATTTTTAATCTATACGTTCCTGTCAATTTTCAAGAGAAAAGAGAATACTGGAATTCTCTGGCAAATTTTCTTTCTTCAAGCTATCTATCAAATATAATTGTAGATGGTGATTTAAATATTACATTGGAATCAAACGAGAAAAAAGGTGGAATATGTGGGAGAGATCCCATGCATAAAACGATGGAGAACCTCGTTTTTATTTGGGATCTGATTGATTTCAAACCAAAAAGAGGTTGATACACCTGGTCTAATAAATGTACAAGAGAAACAAATATATCATCCATGTTGGATCGATTTCTGGTACATATTTCTTTTTTAATGGAAAAAAATCATCTCCTCCAGTATTTTGCCCAAACTCACTTCAGACTGTAAACCAATTGTGTTGCAGCTTGAGGATAAAGAAGACCTCAACCCCATACCCTTTCAGTTCAATCCTACGTAGATTGACAGAGATGGTTTTTCTCCCATTATAACTAAGGCATGGAGCATCCCAGTCACTGGGTCACCAAATTTCATTTGGGAGAGGAAATTAAAAAACACCAAAGTTGCGTTAAAGGATTAGGTAAAGCGATCTCTTAAAAATCCAACCAACGATAGAAAAGAGGCCTTGGAAAAACTTGAGGAGATTTAATTGGAAATGGAAGAAATGGAGATCACCTCTGCCATGCTGGAAAAAGAACAAAAAACCTAGTTTAACTCTTTTCGAGTGTTTTGGCAGGAAGAAGAATTCTAGAGATCGAAGTCTCAAAATTTATGGTTGAAATCAGGAGATTGAAATGCCTCTTTTTTTCATAAGCAGTATAGAGCCATACTCTCCCATAACCATATTTCAGAAATCTCCTCTTTGACTGGTGAATCTTTTAAAGGAATTTCTCAAATTAAACAAGTTGTTGAAGCTCACTTTCAAAACCTGTATAGAGAGGATGGTTCTATTGATTTAGGCTTAACCTCATAATTTCTTTCCAATGTCCCTAGTTTGGTGAGTGCCGAAGAAAATGGTGAGTTAACAAATCCCTTTATGGAGGAAGAGGTCATAGATGTTATATGGTCTATGGAACTGAATAAAGCTCCAAACCCTGACAGATTCTCCTTTCATTTGTATAGAGGTTGTTAGTCAGTAATCAGAAAAGATCTACTCAATATGATCAAATATTTTTAGTTAAAAGATAAAGTTGGTGGATGTACCAACTCCACCTTCCTAGCTTTAATTCCTAAAGAAGATAAATCAATTACTTTTGATCGATTCAGACCTATTTCACTTTGTAGTGCATCTTATAAAATGTTATCTAAACTCTTAGCTAACAGCCTAAAATCTTTGCTTGGAAAGCTGATCACACCTCTTCAAGGTGGATTTGTAAAAGGGCGACACATTGTGGACAATGTGATCCAAGTTTAGGAAGCCATGGATTCCAGTTTTCACAGAAAGGAGAAGGGCATGTTAATAAAACTTGACATGGCAAATGCTTTTGACAAGGTAAAGTTATCCTTTCTTTACAAAGTTCTCAGTTCATTTGGTTTCAGTTCTGCATTTATAAATCTAATAAAAGCTTGTATTGGCAAACCTTGGATGGCACCATTAGTAAATGGTAGACCAACAAATTTCTTTCAAGCATAGAGGGGTCTTCGACAGGGCTGTCCATTCTATTTGTTTTTATATATTCTAATGGCATATACTTTGAGTAGAAAATTAACTGCAGGAAAAAATGATGGGATTTTTCCAAGCATCAAGTCAACAAGTGGAGTAGAATCTATCAACCATGCTCTTTTTGCAGATGATACACTGCTTTTGGGAGGGGCTTCGTTGAGGTTGGCAAGAATCTTCAAAGAAATTATGCAACACTTTTGTATCATTTCAGGGGCTCTCATCAACAACAGGAAGAGTTATGTGTATGGATGGAACATAGATCCCTCATCAATGGCAAACATTTCTCAAATTTTAGGCTTTGATGGTTTTGACACTTGGGACAAGGTCAAGTATTTGGGTCTTCCACTAACCTTAGGAAAAAACAACCCTTCTCTTTGGCTAGAAATTATTAGCAAGTTAAAAGCAAAGATTGCCTCATGGGGATGTCATTGGCTCACGAAGGCAGGGAATCTTATTTTGATCAAGTCAATTCTCTCAGCTCTCCTGCTTTATCAATCCTCTCTCCTTCTGGCTCCAAAATCGATTATGGAACAGATATCTAAGCTGATCAGAGATTTCCTTTGGAGAGGTGGAAAAGGAAATCAGATCCGAATGCATTTGGTTAATTGGGACATTGTCAAAAGACCAGTTATAGATGGTGGATTGCAAATTAGAGAGCCGGGATTGACTAATCTTGCTATGGGAGGCAAGCTGTTGTGGTAGCTCTTCTCTAACAAAAAACACCCGATTAGTCATTTTTTCTTGAAAAATAACTCAAAGGAGGAACTCTAAGGAATTTACAGGTCACAAATATTCCTAAAGGCACTATTACATGGAATTTATGTAGAAGAGGATTAGACCTCTTTGATCAACATCTTTATCGCATACTTGGAAATGGTAGGAAAACATTTTTGTGGGATGACAAAATAAAAGGCAATGCACCATTAAAATCTGATTCAACACTTGCAGAGATCAAGGCCTGGTTGGTTAATAAATGTTTTTCATGGCTCTCTAATATCACTTCTTGGGACAACAACGAAAAATTGGGCATTGTGGGCACTCCCAACACTACTAGATCGTGGACATCCACTACTCCTTGTTCAATTCAATACACTGCTGGTCAAATTGTCTGGATTAGATTCGATCCATATAACAAGCAAGGATGTGTGACACTGGGGTCCTTCAGGAATATACTCAACAGCTCTTTGTTATCAGTGTTTTCAATCCAATTCGAGTTCCGCACACAGTGCCTCTTTCTGGAAAACAGTGTGGCAATTACCGAGTATTCCAAAAGTTAATTTTTTTACTTGGACTTTCATGCATCAAAAAGTTTTAACAGGTGAAAACTTGTTAAAAAGACAATTTTTTGGAGCATTCAAATGTTGTTTTTGTAAACAAGCTGCAGAAACTTTAGAGCACATTTTTGTTGGCTGTGATTTTACTCAGAAAGCTTGGGCACACCTCTTGAGTGGGTTGCTGACCTTAGCTCCTTCAAATATTGAACCTGTCAGTATATTTGCAAACTGGAAGTCCATGTATCCAAGAATTCCTTTAACAATTCATGAATGGAGAAAAATTTGAGAGGCCATTCCAATATTCTTGTGGTGGAAAATTTGGTTAGCAAGAAATGACTTGATTTTCTATAGCAAAGTTATGAAACCAGAACTTGTAGCAATAAAGCCAAGGCTATGATATTGGAAGTTGTTGGAAATAATCAAATTGATGCTATTAAATTCAAAGTTGAACACAAGTGGCTTAGACAGTTACAGGTGGACAAAACTTAGATGGGAATTGGAGTGCTTGTTATTAAACCTTTTTGGTAGGTAAGACTTTCGGAAAAGATTGGTGGCAAAGGAAAAATAAAGTCTCAATCTTCTTTGATGGTGCGTCAAAAGGAAAATATGGGGAATGCTAGAGCAGGTGGTTTGATTTTCTATCAGGGAGGAGGGCTACAAAGCAGTTTTTGTTGGGGACTAGGGAAAATTTCTAATAATCAAGCATAATTATTTGCTCTTCTAAAATCCTGTCAACTCACCAAAGAAGTTGGACATAACAACCTTCAAATATTCGGCGATTCATAAATCATAATAAAAGTTTTAAACTCTGCTTCTAATTTCAACAATATCAACTTGAACATGACTATGCAAAGGTTGCATTTTATCTTGATAGACTGTGTATCGGTCTCCTCATATCACATTCTTCGCAAATTGAATAAGCTGGCAGATCTCAAAGCAAATCGGGGTTGTCTTCTTCCTCAAGGAATGTTGAGCTTTAATGACAAACCTAGTAGGATGCATCATATTCCATCATTCTGAAATTTGAAGCCTTGGAGAAAAGTAATTGTATATTTCTGAATAGATGTAACTAGGTTAAGGCCCATCAATTTTCTTATCAATAAAAAAAATATTCATTTTATTGAAAGAAAAATGTTTGTGTACAATGATAGTTTGGGTGAGATCATTCACCATGGGCATATTTTCAATGTTCATCAACATATTCACATGTTATCATTAAAACACCCATATGTTTAGGGGTTGACTCCCAAATGGAAAGGGACACATATGTAAAAAATTTATCTTGATATGAGGGGAGATTTGTAGATTATTTTTATACAATGTTGGGGAAGATGACAATCCTCGTCGTCCCACTCACACTCTTTCATAGAAATTGTGAAGATTAACCATAATCATTCCATTATTTTGATCTCTAACATCATCGGTGTCAACTAAAACATTTATAAAGTGCATTAGGTGATATGTATTTTTTTTCTTCTTGGTGGAGAAAATATGGTAGATTGTAGCATAAAACATTCTTATATTGATTGGACCAAACATTTTTTTTTTAAAATTTGTCATTACATGTCCATTAATAATGGAGACTATCATTACATATCCACTAGTAATCACGTTAAACAAGTGTTTTTCATTCATAGATGTCATCGTGGTATGGTATATTTTTCTCTTCCTTGCGTTGTTGCATTATCCAAGCTAATTTTAATCCATTAGTGCCCCTACATAAGGGAAAAAAAAATGAATTTTCCTTGGCAATTTCTATCTCCTGGCCTTTATGCAAAATCTATCTAGATAATGTTTGATTTGTCATTTTTACTAGCTCACCTATATTTTATAGGCTTCATTAGGTTTAAATTACTTTTATTTGCAAATGCTTAACAGAAAGGGATAAGTTGTAGAGGTGATCAATCTTCATCCTACTGAAGCTTATTTAATGCGGCGGCAGTAAGCCTGTTGGCCGTTGGATCTCAAGTTGCTTGAGATCCAACAACCAATAGGCCTATTGCCGCCGCATTAAATGGCATGTAGCAAGTTGAATAATTTTCGTGAGTTGTAGATTACACCAAAAGTAAAATTCAGTGAATTAGTAAAATTTTGAACTTTTCATTTCACACCATTCCACTTTCCAACAAAAGTTAAAAATAAACTTTTTGGCCTCATTCACTTTATTACTGCAAACTCTTTGTACCTTTAGGGACAAGTTTTAGTTTAACATCAAAATCAAAACATACTTAACAATTTTTTCTAAACAAGTATAGATCCATTTTAAATCCCGAACTATCAAGCACAGAGAGGGATCCCATTTCTTGAGGTGTAATTTTTTTTAACCTTAATTATTTTACACTTTAAGAAAAAATTAGACGTCAACATATTTGAGGTGCTTGGTATATCAAGGTTTAAGATGAAATCATTATAATTTGTGTTTGTTTGTTTAAGCCCATATCTTTTGCATTTTCATTTCTTTTTCATGGGAACTGCAAACAAGGTTACATGTTACAACATCTCCCCCATATTGCGTTGTCGAGCACCTCGCTACTATAAATGCAATATTTTACCAACATAGATCCATCTTAAATCTGAATCTATCAAGCACTGAGAGCGATCTAATTTCTTGAGGTGTAATTTTTAATCTTAAATTTTTACACATCCATAAAAAATTTACCCCTCGAGAAATTTGATCCCTCTTTGTGCTTGATAGATCCGCGTTTAAAATTGATTTATGATTTTTGTTTTTTATTTTTATTTTATAAACCAAAATTAAAATTTTTAATTACTTTTTATTTGGTTTTAAATTTTATTTTATGAACTTACTTTTTATTTGGTTTTATTTTTTATTTTATAAAATAACATTAATCTGGTTTTATTTTTTTTATTTTCTGAAGTAACATAATTTTTTATTAATTAAAATTATTAATATTTTTTATATTTTTGATAACGTATTATTAGTAACATAACAACATACCAATCTGAGTGCAATGACAAATATTTAACTTTAACCCAAAGCTTGGAACTCTCCCTCATTCTCATACCATGACTTTGCAGCCTGGTATTTAAATGTTTTTGATAGCATATCGCTAATAACGTAACAACATACTCTCGATGCAATGACAAATATTTAACTTTAACCCAAACCTTGGAAGTCTCCCTCATTCCCATACAACGACTTTGCAGCCCCACTTTAATGAGCATTAAAATATAATTTTGGTTCGCAAAGACCATTACCACGTGATATCATTAAAAGAACTCCACGTAGTTTAATTGTGATAAACATCCATGGATGAACTTTATCCCAAATAAAATATAGATATATACCAGTTTTGAATGTGATGGCATCATGTGCGCTGCCATATATGTACTCATTTCATCGACCCTAGATCTAGGTTCTCCAAAGACCCCATTGGAATAATCTCCATCACTTTAAATGATACTCTTATCATCTAACTACCTTATCTTTATCTTCTAGTTAATGAAGGAAACTCAATCTTATCTAAAGTGATAACAATCCAATCAAATAGTTTGGAAAACTCTTCAATAGAAATGAGCTTTCTAGTCCTTTAAAACCTGGTCCATGGAAGCACCTTTTGTTGATGAATTCAATAGAATTGCAACAATTATCGGTCAATGCAAATATGCATGCTGAAATAAGCCTTCTCTTCCTTTGAAACTCGTTGGATTGACAGAAGCACCTTTTGTATCATTCTGGTTTTACTGTTAGCCACTACAAATCTTGTTGACTGTTGATGAATACAATACCCATGCAACAACAGTTATCAGTTGATGCTTCAAGCAATTATGTGATAGGTTGTTAAAACACCAAGTCTCTACAGTACGTTATGCTTTCAACCTCTTCCAATTCCGCTCAAAAAAATCGTTTCTTTTCTTCTTCCAGTTGTGTGGGTGTACAACACTTTTGTGCCTTCCCTGTGGATGGTTTTGACTTTTGACTTTGTCCTCTCGACATCATGTTATTTTCCCATGTATATATTATAAATAAGTTTCTGTTGCTTGATTTCCCTAACCCCCATATTAATCCTTCACTTTGTTGTGCCTCGTACCATAGATTGCATTCGTCAAATACAAAATATTTCATCTACTATGCTAGACTGATGAAGATTGTGGAGTTTGACAACTCGTCTTTGATATTAGCTTATTCATATGGTTGTACTTGAGATCTTTGCATTAGATCATCGACGTCGCCAATTTGTTGTGATTGGTTATCTAATTTCTAATCTAATATCTGCTTCGAGTGCACTGAATTACATTTCAATTTGATCATCCACGCCCTCAATTTCTTGTGATTGTCTATTTAATTCCCAATATGATATATGCTTAGAGTCCAATCAATTCCATTTGCATTTGATCATCTATGCCCTCAATTTGTTGTGATTTCTTATCCGATTTCTAATTTGATATCTAAGTGCTTAGAGTTAACTCAATTCCATTTGCATTTGACCATCGCTTTGGGTGGAGTAGCAATTATGTTTTTCCTAGATTTCAGGTAGATTGTAGGAAGATGAGACAACTGTATTGTTCATAAAAACCTAGTTCCAATTTATAACAATTATAAAAAAAAATAGTAGTTCATACAAGGATGGATAATGAATGACTACAAATTAACCTAGTTCCATTTGCATTTGATCATATGTGCCCTCAATTTGCTATGATTGCTTATCCAAATTCTAATGTGATATCTACTTCAACTTCACTCAACTCCATTTTACTTTGCTCATCCACACCCTCAATTTGATGTGATTGCTTGTACAATCTCTAGTTTGATAGATCTACTTTGAGTTCACTTAATTCCATTTGCATTTTATCATCCCCACACTCAATCTATTGTGATTGCTTATCCAATCTCTAATCTGACATCTGCCTTCAGTTCACTCGTTCTAATTGATTTATCTTGAAGCACATATTGGATTTTTAAAATTGAGCGACCATGAAGCATATTTTTGGATGAGTGAAGCAGGATTTGGAATAGAAATTGGTTGAGCAAAGTATCGATTGGAAGCAAGCAAACTAAAAGCAAATATTGGATGAGAAATGACAACAAATGGAGGACACGACCAAATGCAAAAGTTGCAAGAGAAACTACATGAAGAACATGATATAAAAGATGAGTTGTTAGCCTCATTAGAGTTGATGAAATCTTGTAGTTGAGGGTCGCGACCCATAATATCTCACATGTTTGACTTGAGTACTACAAGGTGCAAAGGAAGTGAAAGGCCGATTATGGGAGTGAAAGATTTCAACCGAGCACATGCGCTATGGACTTGTTGGGAACTAAAATACTAAAAACACATTGAACAGTTTCAGGCCATTCAAATCACATTCTTCTTATTATTAACAAAGAGAAAACTAACGGAGTGATCGCTCGGCGTCTTGGTCCTGTCGTCTGTGCTAGGGTTCGTTGTTGCTCTACACTGCCTCCGCCCGTGTGGATCTGGGTAGTTTCTGGATCTCTGCCTGGGCTAGTTCGTTCTAGGGCTGTCAGGCTTGCTCTCGTCTTTCCTGTGCTGGGGCCCGGATAGGCATCATGCTTGTGGTTGGAGATGGGGCTCCCCCCTTGATCTCCTGCAAAGAATCTGCTGCATTCAATAAATTAATCTCAGGGAAGTTTTTGAAACCCGGTTCCGCTCCTGTCCCAAAGTTTGTGAAGAAACTTGATGAGGTGCTAATCATTGAGATGACGCCACAACATCCCATGCATATTGTAGTTTCCCTTGCATATCGGGCCCTAGTTGGTCAGTTCATAGGACTATGGTTGTCCCCTAAAACTACTGATAACTGGATCCAAAAAAACTAGCAACCCCTGATCTCCAATAGTGTCACTTGTTATGCAGTTGGAAGAGGGTTCTTCCTCTTCGAATTTATTGCCAAAGAAGATCGAGATCTGATTTTCAGTAATGGGTAGTATTACATGGTTCCCCAAGGACTCTACCTAAACTATTGGACTCCAGATTTTGATCCAGCTGTGGACATCCCCAAAGCTATCCCGGTATGGTTTTATCTCCCAAATATTCTGATCCAATGTTGGACCCCCTCTTCCCTACAAACTATTGGGGACAAGTTAGGGAAATACATCGATAGAGCAAACCCTAAGGAGAACTACTCCTGTGCCAAAATATGTGTGGAATTCAATCTGGAAGTTGGACTTCCAGAGGTGATTAAGTTAATAGTGGGAGAATGGAATCACTGCCAGAAACTGGACTACGAGCAGTTTCCCTTCAAATGTCGACGTTGTCATGACTATGGTCACTTCCCAAAGAATTGTCCAAAGATACTAATAGAACAGCTAGATAAAGAGGGCAGAAGAGGGTTGGACCCAAGCCAGATGACCTAAGAATGGTAATAAATAGACATAGAAAAAAGATGGGAGAAATCAAGGAGCTCAGAACAACATAAAGGAAGACACAACGCAGAATCCTCAATCAGAGGAAAGCAACAAATTTGCAGAATTGGAGAATGAAGGGCGGGGAATAATCTAGATGAGGAGAAGGAAACAAAGTTCGTGGAGCCTTCGTTGAATCTTGAGGCAAAAGAGGAAAGATCTGCCAAGGGGTTTCAAAAATAAACCTCCCCCCAGCGTGATCAATCGACTCACTCTTCTAAAGAGGAAGCCTCGGAGGCTGAAGAAGGAGAAATTGTCCATTCTCAGCTCTCTGAGAAAAAATTAAACGAGGGAGGAAAACTGATAAGGAGCGTCGAGAAGAAGCTACCTATAAAGACAAGCTACTTGAAGCACAAGCCACCATAGAAGCGATGATGAATTCCATACCCACCAGGCAGAAATATCAGGCCTCTAAGGGGGACGCCACACCCTCCAAAGGTAAGTAATGAAAATCGTTTCCTAGAACTGCAGAGGTCTTGGGAGTAGGAAAAAAATTGAAGCAATGAGAGACCTAAACAGAATTTCTAATCCCGACATTCTTTTGATCCAGGAGACGAAAATGGAGGAACAAGACTTCCTCCAAACTAGTTTTACCTTTTGGAAAAATGGAGAAAAAATTGCCAAAAGTGCAAGAGGAGCATCTGGAGGACTTGGGACACTCTAGAATAGAGATACTTTCGAGCTTGTTCAATCCTTCAGTCACACTCATTGGATCTTCTCCAAGCTTCGACACAAAGAATCTGAACTCAGGTTAGCATCTTTAATAGCTATGTCCCTGTTATGCTTTCGGAAAAAAAAATGCTGGCAAAGTATTCAAGATACGCTTGATGTACATCTCCCTGAGAATCTCATCCTTGCTGGATATATGAATATCACTCTTAGCGCTTCGGAAAAAAAAAGGTGGTTCTATAGTTAGATACCCCTTGCGTGAAACTGTTGAAGACATTATGACGGGCTGGGATCTCGAAGATATTAAGCCGGCTCAGGGCCTTTTTACCTGGACCAATAAAATAACATGCCTAGGCCATATTGCGGCAAGATTAGATAGGTTCCTGGTGCACCAATCGCTCCTGATTCTTGGGTTCAGAGCGGATTCTTCCATTCTCCCACTTAGTATATCGGATCACAAGCCGATATTGTTGGATCTAGCCAAGGAGAAAAATATTGGTCCCATCCCTTTCCATTTCAATCTAAATTGGATCAGCTAGGATGGTTTTCATGAGCTTGTTCAGGAGGTTTGGGAAACTCCTATCTCATGCTCCCCTTTCTACGTCTGGGAAGAAAAACTCAGGAGACTTAAGCGATCTCTCAAGCCATGGGATAAATCCCTGAAATACCCGGCTGTGCAGAGGATAGAAGCTCAATAAACTCTGAAAATTCATCACAGGTGGCAGGAGGACTACCCTATGGATATGGCAAGTCTGGAAAAGGAAACCACACTGCAACGAAACTTGCATGCGGCGTGAAGGATCGAGGAAAAATACTGGAGGAAGAAGGCGAGATGTTTATGGCTAAAGGTTGGGGATAAAAACACGAATTTCTGGCATATGCAATCAGAAGGTCATAAGAATTACAAAGTGGTAAAGGAGATCCGGAGTTAAGGGCAGTCGATTCAGGACTTTAAAGAAATCAAGAAGGCGGCACACGATCACTTTCAAAAATTCTATACCGAAGAAATCCAACAAGGACTTCCCTTTTCACCTATCCTAAACTTGGTCCCAAAGTTGATATCTCGATCCATAAATAGGAGCCTCATGGCCCCAATTTCGAAAAAAGAAATTAAAAGGTCCCTTGCTGGAATGGAGCTTGATAAAGCTCCTGGCCATGATGGGTTCACTGCCAGATTTCTAAAGACCTGCTGGAAAATCATCAAGCATGACCTTCAAAAAATGGTTATTAAATCCCAAGGCTACAACAAGATTGGTGGGGGTACCAACTCAGCCTTCCTTGCTTTGATTCCTAAAGAAAAATGGGCCACTTCCTTCGACAGATTCAGACCTATTTCGCTCTGCAACATCGGGTACAAAATCATTACCAAAGTGATTGCCAATAGGATCAAGGAGGTTGTCCCATCAATAATTCTTGAGAACCAAGGAGGATTCATTAAAGGAAGGCACATCGTCGACAACATCATTCTGGTCCAAGAAGCTATTCACTCTAGCCTTCATCGCCAGGAAAAATGTATTATCATTAAACTAGATTTGGCTAATGCTTTTGACAGAGTTAGATATGAGTTTCTCTTTCAATTCATGCACAGGTTTGGTTTTGATCCGAGATTCATCAATTGGATCCAAGCCTGCATCACTGGTCTATGGACCCCCCTCTGGTCAATGGACGGATGGCTAGATTCTTCCAGGATTCTCATGGACTTCGACAAGGTTACCCTCTCTCTCCTCTTCGGCAAGGTGCTAGTGTTCAGTCAGCAAGTCTCTTCAAAGCTGAACTTGACCTCTATCAAGAAGCCTCGGGGAGTTGGATTAATCTAAGGAAAAGTCAAATATTAGGGTGGAACTACAATCCCAGAGAAATGGCGGACATAAGCAGAATTCTAAGCATCAAAGGGAAGACTCAATGGGATGCGTTCAAGTATCTTGGAGTTCCCATCTTCAAGACTAACCTGAAGTCCTCCAACTGAATGCCAATTGTGGACAAAATTAAAAATAGGATTAATACCTGGGGCTCGAATTGGTTAAATCCAGCTAGAAAAGTGGTTCTTAGTAAAGTTGTTATGTCCATTATTCCTATTTATCAGTGCTCCATCCTCTTGGCCCCGAAAGGGATCATTTCCATCATTGAGGCAATGCTCAGAATGTTCCTCTGGAAAGGAGGCAAGCATAACGAAAAAACGCTCCCGTTGGTAAGCTGGGACAAAGTGACAAAACCTCTGATGCAAGGTAGTCTTCAAATCAGGAATCTAGCCCTTCAAAACTTGGCGTTGGATGCAATAATTATTTGGAATATCATCTCAAGCAAGGTGTCTTAGTGCAAGGCCACTCTTTGGAAAAATATTTCTCAAGGAATCGCCTTAGATGTCTTAACAACCCTCCTCGGGTAAGAAAAGGCTCAACTATTTTTTCGATATTATCCAAGGCCCTTTTCTTCTTCTCTTATAATCTTACCTAGATTATTGGGAATGGGAAGCACATTAAAATATGGGAAGACTCGATTATGGGAGATCCCCCCCTGGAACAACTGCCTGGCATGGATAACCTGCTAGCGTTTATGCGCAATCACAACATGCTCTCGCTCTGGGACATCTCTATTTGGAATCCTGACTGCTCTAAATCCTGGTTGGGTTGGAATATCTAGTGCCCAACCCACCTTGAAAATGAAAAAATCCTGTTGATCACAAATCTCCAAGGAAAAGCACCAATTTCTAAGACTGCAAAGGATACTAGAGGATAGGGGAGAAAATAAGGGATTTACACCACCTCTTCTGGCTACAAGCTCCTTTCAATTACTCAACCCATAGATAACTAAGTCATCTGGAAAAGTGTCTGGGTGGTTAAAAGTCTCCCCAAAGTAGATTTCTTCATCTAGACTTTGGCCCATGGGAAAATTCTGACAGGAGATAACCTGAACAAAAAAGGTTGGGAAGGCCCCACAAGATGCCCTTTATGCCTTGAAAGCGAGGAATCGGTCGAGCACTTAATGATCTTATGTCCATTTTCTAAAGAGGTCTGGAAAGAAGCCTTCCAAGCAAAACAAATCCATCCCTCGTTAACATCCACTCCCTGCTTATAAACTGGGCTTCCTTCTTTCCATTTGCCAACCTAAAAAATCCAATAACCAAATCTTGTTGGATGACCCCCCCCAGGTTCATTCTCTGGAAGATTTGGCTTGAAAGGAACTCCCGTATCTTCAAAGGGAAATCTGCTCTAACCAGTAAGATTGCTGCAAAATTTGAAGGGTCATTGGGGGACTGTCTTTCTCACCTATGGACAGATTCATTTGGGTTCCCTCTATCCTCATCAAAAGAAGCCTAGTTGCATAGTCTTTCTCCATATTTAGCTAAGACAATTATTAAAGTCAAGAGAGGAAAGCAAACATGGGAAATAAGGACAGAAGGACCCGAGTTCGAAAGGTGGTTGAAACAGCTCTGTCAGGAGGTTTTGTTCATTGATGGGGCATCTAAAGGAAATCTAGGGGCGATAGGGGGGTGGGGTCTTCATTACCTCAGATGGACATTCGGAACTCAGTTTTTCCTAGGGATTGGGAAGAGAAACCAACAACATTGCATAAGCTCTAGTGCTTTGGCAGGGTCTACAAATTGGGAGATCTCGGGCAATAAAGGATATTATTGTGCTGGGGGACTCAAGAGTAGTTATTCAAGCCCTAGCAGAAAACTCTACTCCATCCAATTTACATCTTCGGTAGATGATTAGGAAAATCCAAATGCTGGTCTCCTCCTTCATTAAAGTCGAGTTTTTTCATATTCTTAAGGAGTTTAATGGGAAAGCAGATCAAGTAGCAAATAGAGGTGTAGCTCTTAGTTTTAACATCTTAGAGTTTAATGGGGTCGTCTCACTCTCCCAACCCCCATAGAACCAAGGGGCTTATGTTGTTAAAACTCCACCCCGGAGAAATTGATGTGACAGTTTATGGGTCGCATGCCCATCATGTGGCTATCAGCTGGCAGGACCGTGTGTTGCATGCATCACCCTCCTCGTCGCGTGTTAAAATTTTAGGAGCTTTATTACTATACACCCGAATGCTTGCATTCATTTTGCTGATGGCTATTAGTCCCGTCCTGGATCAAGTAGGTTCACAAGCTATGATTTCACTTTATGCGAGCCCATTTATGATTTCACAAGTTATTATGGACATGCAGGGTGGTTTCGATGGATTGTTTATTTGGCAGGTCTCGAGCATCGGTCGTCGTCTGAGGTATTGGGAAGATTAGTCCAGCAAAGGATTTATGCTCTGGATAGTAGGGCTCTGTGAGGATTTTGTTGGTTCGTTGGTTGTTCAGAAGGACTGCGCTCTGGTTCTGTCCGTCAGTATGGAAGACTCTTCAGAATCTACGGGTTTCTCCCCACCTGCTCAATTCATTGAGACAGATATCAAAGAAATGAAGAGGAATATAAGAGGAATTAACAGGGTTATTGGCAGGATAGATTATGAGGGTGCTCAACGATTTGACAATGTTTACAAGGATATGGGTCATGTCAATAAAGAGTGTGAACATTCAATTTCATGCACAGAGAATGTGCTGACAGGTATGATAGCAGACCTGGAAATCAAGTTTGAGAAGATGGAGCTAAAAATCACAAAGCTGGAAATGACAAAATTCCTAGGTTCCTCTGCTCGCCACAATGAGAATTTCAAATGAATTCTGAAAGTTTAGTCTCAATTTTTTTATTTACGCTAGTCAGTTGTTGTTGTCACGGTGTTTAGTCTGAATTTCTTGTGTGTACTATTTATGCTTTCTTTGCTTTCGGTAATCTTAGAGAGGACATAAAACTTATACATATGATCTTCTTTGCCGCTTCCATAAGGGAGCCTATACTATGTCTGCACTGCTGAACTTCTTTGTTGCTTCCATAAGGGCTATTTTGTAACTATTGGAACTTTGTTTTTGTGGTTAAACCACCTGCTAATATAAACGTTACTGTCTAAAAAATAAAGAGAAAACTAACATCCTCCCACAACAGTTTTGTTTTGGACCAATGACATTAAAGAATTAAACAAAGACCCATATAAAGGGATAACGTCTAGCTAGCTAAAATGGTGTAGCTAAAATAGATTGCATTCAGGCATACAACAAACTGACATCCTCTACCACAACATTGATTATGAATAGTTAAAATACTCACATAAAGGGCTAAAGGCTTGTTCGAAACAAAATAAGAGGTTAACAATGTTGTAGCTGGACCAATGACCTTAATATCCTTCCAACACAACCATTTTGTTTGTTTTGGACTGTGTAGTTGGACCAGTGACCTTAACATCTTCCCACCACAACAATTTTGTTTGTTTTGGACTAGTGACATTGAATAGTTAAAAGGAATCATATGAAGGGATAAAGGCCTGTTAGAAACAAAATAAGAGACTGACATTGGTGTAGCTGGGCTAGTGACCTGTTGAGGCTTGGAAAATCACAAGCAACAACAACAAGGGATTCTCCCCAGTCAACGTTCCCAACTAGCCCGTGACTGTTTGGTATGGGGAATCCGTCCGGTTTACGGTCCGGCTACTGTAGGCCAAGTAACAAAAATTAAAAGGTTTTACCGGTTGCGGCCTGGTCCACCGTATATATTTTTGTGTTTTTAACTTTAAGTATGATATGCAAGTGCCTATCTAAAATGCAGATTGATAAAGAATACGAGGAGCGGTCACAATGTGATGCGTAGGTTCTTACCTCTCGTCTTAGACTCTCTCGCATCTGAACCACACACAACAGGAAATAAAACTAACTAAGCTGTCCCTAGTGAGTGAGATTATCATTTAATGAGTTATGTATTACTGTTCATGCATTAAGAAAAATCACAGGTAGCTGTTCTTTGATTCAAAACACATAAACATGAATAGATGGATGAACACCAAGATAGCTCATTGTCTGTGAAAACATTCATTACTCATAGTGGAAATTATCATAAAATAAACTAGAGAACATTCATTAAAGAAGGCCTGAAAAGTAATTCAATAGAACACTTGTTATTAGAGGGTACAAGCCTCGCAACTGAGGTGGCTAACAAGTCAGCCGTTGCATTCTTTAGTCTAGGAATCGATACAATATTAAATGCGTAAAAACCTTTAAGAAAATCCCACACTTCATTTTGATAAGCTTTTAAATGAGGGGAAATGCAATGTATCTGATTTTGAATCTGTTTTACAATTATTTTAGAATCCCCATACACTTTTAGATTTTCTACTTTTAATTCGATCACTTTTCTTAGTCTCTGAACTAATGCTTCATATTCGGCTGTGTTATTAGTACATTCAAACTCTAACCTACATGAAAGGAAATGTTTATTTTTCTTAGGATCAATCAGGACACAGCCAGCTCCTGATCCTTCCAAAGTTTTAGATCCATCAAAGAAGAGTGTCCAAAAATCAACTACTTCTACTGTACATGAATCAACATCTACATCTAAAGCTAAATCTACTATTTTACAATCAATTTCATCAGCCTGCAAAAATTGAAGGAGATCAGGCTGGGTGTTTGTTGGCTTCTTCCACTTGGTAATTTCCCGGTTCTAGCTCAACGAAGTAGTTACCCAAAACAGAATTCACTGGTTCATTCTTACCTTCTAACTGAGTGACATTGTGTTTCATGTGGGGCTCTCTTATAACTTTAATTTGGTTTGGACTTCCTTTATAAGGTAGCCACAGATGTGACCAGTCTGATGCAAAGTATGACCAATCCCTACTCAAAACAAGTCCATACGCCTTAGGTATGTCTGCTACTACAACATCAATGAACTAACATACCTTTTCATTTGAAGTTAATCAAATTAAAACATCCTCCATTTCCCCAATTACCTTCACATTTGTTCTGTCTAACTGAATGACCTGCTAGGTAGATGGTTTGGGCTGTCCATTTATCTTCATGTAGACTGATAGTGGCATAACATTTATTGATGCCCCTGAGTCTACTAGACATTTGTGCACGTTATGGTTGAAAATTTTGAAAGTAAGGAGAAAAGGTGGAGTTTTGCATTTAGGCTTACCTCCCACACTTGCTTCATCGATTTCTTCTTCTTGGGGTTGATTGTCAGTGGGAAGCTTTTCCTCACGCATTTCAAGTGCTCTCAATAATTTCTCTTTCTGCTGTGGGACATTACACATCTCAAATAGTGAAATATTTGCCTTTACCTTCTTGATATCCTCCACAATGTCATACTCCATTTTATGTTCCGTGAGATTCATTTTTATATTATCGATTTTCTTTTCAATGGGCTTAGTAGGCATGTTGGTCTACTTTGAATTTTGACTGGTAATAGTAAACTCAGGAATTTTATTAGCCATGGTGCTTTTCTGAAATTTCTTTATATTCTTCTCAAGTCTCTTAATTTTCGGGATTATTAACCTGTCTTCTTTGATCAGCCCTTGGCTTCTCGTTGTCACATTTGATTCTAATATGTCCTCATGTCTTAAATCACTTTCCTTTTCAATATCAAACATCGAGACACAAGGCCATAAAACCATGGCATCATCCTCTTACTTTTATGTTGATTCTCTATCATTTTCTTCCTCATCATTAGCTTCTGTTAGTTTTGAGTCCAACAACTGATTCATCACTAATGTCATTGAATTTATCCATTGTGGACAATTTTTTCCAGAATGGGGCTGCTGGTGAAAAGTGCAAAAGTTATCCATACCTACTTCCGTTAAGTTCATTGATGCAGGACCATGTGGAGGCAGTTTGGATTGATTGTTATCCTCTCTTTTCTTGTAGTAAGGTTTGTAAGACTTTTGAGCCGCCTTATCCTTTTCCAAATCTATTATTCTGTTGGAAAGCTTCTGCATCATCTTGAACATTCCTTCGAAGTCTTGTGACTGTTCGTCTTTAGGCTTAGTAAATGACAAAACTTTCTTCCGGATTTTTTTTCTCCTGACTGCTCCGGGTAATCTTCTATGCTTTCCTTTTCAGCTTCTACTCTCTCGGCTTCCTCATAAGTCTCTGTTAGCGTAGTTTTTCCTTTCATTTTGGAAAACATGGCCAAATCAGGTCCCAGAGCTGAAGTATAATATTCAATCATAACTTTATTCGAGGGTTTGTCAGTTTCAAATTTTTTTTCAAGATAGGCTGCAAACCTTTGAGTAAAACTATGCACCTTCTCTTTTCTTTCTTTCTTTAAAGCGCACATCCCTTTCATGAGAGATGCATGAGTTTTCTGGGCTGCATATTTTCTTCTGAATATCCTTTCAAAAGTATCCCAGTCTGGGATTGAATTTGCAGGCAGACCAAAATACCATGAGGCGGTTGCTCCTTTAAGGGTATGTGGGAAAAGTCTGCAGACTACGTCTTCATGTTCTCCAGCCTTTAGCCCTTCTATGGCCGAGTAGAAAATTTGCAAATGATCATCTACTAGGATCCTCTCACTTGGGTCAAACTTGGGCAGCATCTTCTCAAAAGCCTGAGGTAAGTCATGCAAAGGAGGTGTTAGGTTTAAGGGTGATCTGGCTTTCCA
Source organism: Pseudotsuga menziesii (assembly GCA_001517045.1). Lineage (NCBI taxonomy): Eukaryota > Viridiplantae > Streptophyta > Pinopsida > Pinales > Pinaceae > Pseudotsuga > Pseudotsuga menziesii. The sequence goes on from LPNX010535535.1 coordinate 401,475, forward strand.
AGCAGGTGGTGGATTTGGTGGGTTAGGTGGATGATTTGCATTTACACCTGCCATGACTCTGGGTGTACAGTGAGGTGGTGAAGGGACAGGAGTATGTACATGTGAAACTACTTGATTCAAAGGCTGAACAACTTCCTGTAAAGTTGTTTCTACAAGTTCTTTCCAATCTCCAACCAACACAAAGTCTTCCAATACAGGATGGTCTTTCTTCTTGTATTCTCTTCTAGGTAAGTCAGGGATAATCGAAAATCCTCCAATCTTCTTCACATAAGCCCTAGTGTGTCTTCTCAGATCATTAACAACTTCATTATCCACATAATACAAATGTTCTCCATTCTCTTCAGGAATCGGATTAGGAAATAAACTGCTGTCAAAACTATCACTGGTGGAGTAATTTCGAGGAAATGGGTTTCCTCGGCCAGCCATGCACTGGTACCCTCCTTCTAGCGCCAAAAACTGTTGAGGCATGGAAAATCACAAGCAACAACAGCAAGGGATTCTCCCCAGTCAATGTTCCCAACTAGCCCGTGACTGTTTGGTATGGGGAATCCGTCTGGTTTACGGTTTGGCTACCGTAGGTCAAGTAACAAAAATTAAAATGTTTTACCAGTTCCGGCCTTGTCCACCGTATATATTTTTGTGTTTTTAACTTTAAGTATGATATGCAAGGGCCTATCTAAAATGTAGATTGATAAAGAATACGAGGAGCGGTCACAATGTGATGCGCAGGTTCTTACCTCTCGTCTTAGACTCTCTTGCATCTGAACCACACACAACAGGAAATAAAACTAACTAAGCTGTCCCTAGGGAGTGAGATTATAATTTAATGAGTAATGTATTACTGTTCATGCATTAAGAAAAATCACAGGTAGTTGTTCTTTGATTCACACATAAACATGAATAGATGGATGAACAACAAAATAGCTCATTGTCTGTGAAAACATTCATTACTCATAGTGGAAATTATCATAAAATAAACTAGAGAACATTCATAAAAGAACATAGGTTCAACAAGTTAGAATGATCTCACGGTTAATGAATAAAGGCTGAAAACGAAATAGTTCCCCTTCAACAACATCCATTGAAAAACATTTGAACATTCCACCAAAGCTTTCTCTAAAAGGAAAAATTGTAATAGTATATTGCAAAACGAAATAGTTCCTCTTACAATGTGTTCTCACCAGTCTCGTTGGGAAAAAGTCCCGGTTCTCTTGAACTTTCCTATAATTATACAAAGATAGAAAAACCTTTGGGTTGCCCCCACCCTGTGACCTTTGGGCTCCCCAAACGTTTTAGTCTTACAATTTTGTCTTTTATGAGTGCTCATGATTCATACAAACGTTATATTTCAAATTAAGATTAAGATTTACAGGCACTTTGTAAAAAGGGACCAGCTTGGTAACTGATGAACTTCCCAAGCCTGAGACACCGTTCTTAATGATTACGCTCAGTAATCCGTTGGTCCTTTTGAGATCATGTTGATCTCAGACTTCTGCTATCTTCTTTTCCTTGAGCAACATCTCTGCTTCTTTATGCTTTAGCTGCTTCTTTCTTCAGCCAACTTACTTTTGAGTTGTCCTCCAGGTATGACTTCTTTGCAGCAGTAATCATCAACTGGATCTGAGAAAATATCCCATGTCTGTCTGTGATCAACACAAAAAACACATCATTTATTCAAACAACTTTTCAATGAACGTAAATCATACTACCAATAAAAATGAGCATCAACAACAACAACCCGGGACTATGATTTCAACGTGGAAACCTCAAACCTAATAAAAAACCAAGAAATCCGTCGCCTAGGGCAAGAAAAACCCCACCGTCGGGAAACCTAAACCTCCGGCAGATAAAAACTTCATCGACGAATCGAAACACATAATGTCTGTCAGTTAGTTTACTAAAATGTTGCAACGACGGGTAACCCATGGTTTAGGTGCTCTGGATCAAAACAAAACATCGCCGAAACAAAACATTACAATGAGATTCGATACATTGGAGGTTAGAAATATTATAGAATCGGACGGTTAGTTTGTTAAGGAACCACAATGGCGGGAATCAAATAGACACAACTTCCGCCCACAGTTATGAATAGCTTCGATTAATGAGGAAAATCAATAAAATCATGGGATCAGCCAGGGTAGGGGTTATGCATCGGAACATTTGTTGTTTAGCTTCCGCAAGGGTGGCTCTATAGTGAACAACGGCTTCGATACATTGTACAAAAGACCTCCGACAGCGAAAAGAAAAACGTTGACAGTAAAATCAAATGACAAAGAAAAACACACATCGGCGAACAACAGACTTTACATCGGGTAATTCATTACAAAGCTTCCGCAAGGGCGGCTGCGTAGGTGACTACGGCCCCGACTCATAATTCAAAAACCTTCCAACAGCGACCAAAGGAAATCACCCGTAAGTCAAAACCAAGTTAAACATAGCAACGTCAGCAGACAAAGATATTCATTCAACAATCATCCTCAAAAGATCAAACTCGCACCAGAGTCAAGCAATTTCAATAAATCTAAGCAAGACAAAAATTAAAGGAGGGTCCAAAATTTTAAGAAATTTGGGAGAACATTGCAGCTGCAACATGACCTTAACATCCTCCCACCACAACAATTTTGTTTGTTTTGGACCACTAACATTGAATAGTTAAAAGGACTCATATGAAAGGATAAAGGCTTGTTAGAAACAAAATAAGAGACTAACATCTACAAAAAACTAGAATAAATACACTGGATACATATATGAATTTGACATGTGTTTAGGAGAAATTGGAGTTAGAAAAACCACGTTCCACCAAACCTTAGACCACCGAACAACCAATCTACTTTCTCAACAATCACCCTCGAGCATAAAAAATGAACATATGGACTAACATATCTTTCTCTCACTGGAATATAACTCTTTCACCCACAAATAAATTTCATCTCAATCTCTAGGATTCTCTCACAACAAAGCTCTCAACTTGGGACAAATGCCTAACACATCAAAGGTGCTCACGTGGCAAGTTCCCATGCATACTGTTAGATTTTTAACATTTAAGCTAGCATTATATTAGGATCTTTATCTGAGAGATTAACAAGCACATCAATCAAACACAAGAGATAATGAACATAGTGTTTTTCCTCAGGGAAACCATAAATGGCGAAAACGCCGCAACTTTCTCAGAGATAGAATCAACACCAAAAGTAAAACCCCAAAACAGTAAAATGATCTCCCGACAGCAGTAGCCCCTTTCTTTCTAGCCCCAACAACTTCTTCTCCCTCAACTATGCGCTACAACTAAGTGTGAGTGAGTGTTTGATAAATAGAGAGGCTCACTCTCTATTTATACTAATTCCCGACTTGACAATAACTCACTAGGACTGAATTCACTAGGAGAGTCTAATAACCCTAGGGCTCTGCAACTGCGGGGACTTTAACCCTTGATCAATAGGAGGGTTATCCACATTGACTTGACATGACCTATTTACATTATAGAAACTCCCGATCGGAACATCGGGCATGACATGACTCAATTACATTACAAACACTTCCCGGAATAAACATCGGGGTACAATACATAAGATATACAAGAGAATACATTCCGAAGTTACAATTACATCAACACTCCCTCTTAACTAGGAAGGTATTCTCTCGACACAATTTAGAAACACAAGTCTTCTTCTCTGTATCATCTGGATCATCATCGAGTCCTTTTCATCTTCAAGTCATCTTCATCTAGATCTGGATCATCACTCGATCTAGATCATCATCACTGGATTTGGATCATCATCATTCGATATGGATCATCTCTGGTTCCAAACTTCTCGACTGGATCATCATCACAGGTGCTATCTATTGATTCTTCTCATCACAGGAAGTTCTACAGAGCCAGCCCTTTTTCATGTTGGTTGTAGGCCTAGCCTCCATGTAGGTCTTTTCCATCACTTATATCTGACCCTAAGTCAGAATGGCCCGCCCAACACTTACATATGATCATGTAGGAACCAATCCTATAATTACATCAGAAAGGCATGCCCAACACTCACATCTGACCATTTGGGAACACATCCCACAACCCTGTCAAAAAGGTCCAACACTCACATATGACAATGAGAGGAACCAATCCAGTCATCTATGTCAGAAAGGCCCAACACTTATATTCGACCATGCAAGGAAACAATCCTACCTACATGTCGAAAGGGCTCTGCACTTACATCTGATCATGTAGGAACTAATCCTACAATCACCTAAGAATGGCTCTGCACTTACATATGATCGTGTAGGAACCAAGCCTACAATTGCCTCAGAATGGATCTGCACTTACATCTGATCATGTAGGAACCAATCCTACAGTCACATCAGAATGGCTCTGCACTTACATATGATCATGTAGAAACCAATCCTACAGTCACATCAGAATGGCCCTCAGTATTAGATTGAGTGTTCTTGGTAACTGACCAGGTGCCTCCATTCCAGGAATGGCATTCAACACTTATATCTGATCATGTAGGAACCAATCCTATAGTCACATCAGAATGGATCAACACTCATATCTGACATGCGAGGAACCAATCCTCTCATCATGACAGAATGGCTCAGCCCTTACATCTGAACATGGAAGGAACCAATCCTCTCACCATGTCAAAATGGCTCACGGACTCATCACTTCCCTTTGGAGGGAACCTCGATGTGGAGAACACCAAGCTTCTCCCTGAAGTACTCAAACTTCAATTTGGCTAATGGCTTTGTCAACACATCAGCTATCTGTTCGTCCGTCGCAACATACTGGAGTTGCACTACTCCTTTCTGCACCATATCCCTGATATAGTGATACTTGATCTCGATATGCTTTGACTTGTCATGGAACACCGGGTTCTCCGACAACTTCACACAACTCTGGTTGTCGCAATATATACAAGTAGCATCCAACTGGAGATCAAATAAATCAGACATTAGCTTCCTTAGCCATACTGCCTCACAACTAGCTGAACAAGCTATGACATACTCTGCTTCAGCTGTACTCAGTGCCACACATGACTGCTTCCTGCTAAACCAAGAGATCACACCTAATCCCATACTGAAGCAACACCATGAAGTGCTCTTCCTATCGATGGCACTGCTTGCCCAATCTGAATCAACATAACCTTCCAGGTTGATATTCTGATTCATCTCATACTTAAGCCCATAATCAACTGTACCCCTTAGGTATCTCAGAATATGCTTTGCAGCAATCAAGTGAACATGTCTCAGATCTGTCAAGAACTGGCTCAAGGTGTTCACAGCAAAGCAAATATCTGGTCTCGTGTTCGTCAGGTACATCAAGGATCCAATCATTTGACGATACATCATAGCATCAACCGCTTCTGATGAAGCATCGCTCAATAGCTTCAGGTTCGATGCCATAGGTGTGGTCATGGCCTTGCAGTCCATCATCCTGAACCTCTTTAGGATCTCTATTGCATACTTCCCTTGTCCGAGGGAGATTCCATCCACATTCTGCCACACCTCCATGCCTAGAAAAAAGTTCATCATACCCAAGTCCTTCATTTTGAACTTGGCAGCGAGCTTCCTCTTTGTATCAACAATCAACCCATCCATACATGTTACAAATAGATCATCTACATAAAACAGGAGTATCACTGGGTTGCCATCTTCAACCTTGTAGTAAAGGTTGGAATCTGCTTTACTTTTGGTAAAGCCCAAACTGGATAGAAAGCGATCAATTGTATCATACCATGTCTTGGGTGCCTGTTTCAAACCGTACAGGGATTTATTCAATCTACACACATGAGACTCCCTGTCATGTGTCTCAAAACCGAGTGGCTGCTCTACATATACTTCCTCTTCCACTACACCATTCAAGAAAGTAGTCTTGACATCCATTTGGTGTATCTTCCATTTCATCACTACAACCAGAGTAAGTACTGATCTAATGGAAGTGTATCTGGCTACAGGTGCAAAGGTTTCTTCATAATCTATTCCTTCTTTCTGTGAGAAGCCACAAGCCACGAATCTTGCTTTATATTTCTCTATGCTGCCATCTGTAGCATGCTTGATCTTGTAGATCCATTTGGAAGTTACAAAAGACTTCCCTTCTGGTCTTGGGACAACATCCCAAACATCATTCTTCATGATCGATTGATACTCTTCGATCATAGTATCCTTCCATTCTTTTGTTTCTACTGCTTCTTCATAGTTGGAAGGTTCTTTATCGATGAAGTCAGATAATAAATCTACATACCCAGAGCAGGACCTGGTCCTCTTTCTTTCTCTGTGATTCTCTTCTGGAGCCCCATAGCTTTCTGCACCTTGGATAGCTTCTCGTACCCAAGCATGTTTCCTCTTGTGAGGATTCTTCTCCTGAGGTGGATCTACATGTTCTTCTAGTTCTCGATCTTCTTCTTGAATTTCTTCATTCATGGTTGTGTCATGAATTCTGGGTGCTTCTGTTTCTTTGGGATCTTCAGCAGGTCTCTTTCTGGATTTGTTGTAAGCTGAGTCTTCGTCAAATGTTATGTCCCTACTGATGTTGATGTTCTTGAATCATGGGAAGTATATTCTGTAAGCTTTCGAGATTTCATAGTATCCCACAAATATACCTTTCTTTCCTGAAGGATCTAACGTTGTCCTCTTTTCTTTTGGAATGTGTATGTACACTGGACAACCAAATATTCTGAGATGGCTGACTTCTGGTTTCTTGCCAAAAAATATTTCTTCAGGTGTCTTGTTCTTGAGTACTTTGTGTGGAGTACGGTTCTGTACATACACCGTTGTTCTGGCAGCTTCTACCCATAGATGCATGGAAAGATCTTGATCATGAAGCATTGATCTTGTAGCTTCCATGATAGTTCTATTCTTCCTTTCTGCAAATCCATTCCTTTGTGGATTATATGGAGTGGATAAATCCCTCTTAATCCCTGAATCTTTGCATAACTCTTTGAATTCATTTGATGTGAATTCTTTGCCATTATCTGATTGAAAGGTCTTCATCTTCTTTTCAGTGTGGTTCTAGATTAAGGCTTTGAATTCCTTGAATTTGCTGAATACTTCATCTTTGTTCTTCATAAAGTATATCCATGTCTTCCTAGAAAAATCATCAATAAAAGAAACATAGTATACATACCCGCTTAAAGAAATGGATGACATTGGACTGCATACATCGGAGTGAATGATTTCCAAGATTCCTTTTGCTTTGCTTTCACTACTTGGAAATGTATTCTTTGTGTTCTTTCCTTTCGCACATCCTTTGCAGAATCCTTCATGTTTTTCCTGAATTTCTGGAAGACCTTCAACAACTTTGCTTGCAAGTTGTAGTGCTATGTAATGCACATGTCCAAGCCTTCTATGCCAAAGTTCATTTGGCTCTACTGTGTCATGGACCAAATCTTGTTCTGGATGGCCCTTCAATTTGTATAATCCTCCTTCTTGTTCTCCAATTACTATTGCATCGTCAATAGTCTTTCCTCTTGGCCACATGAGGACTTGGCCATCTACAAATGCAACCCTCATGCCTTTTGCATCTAGTTCCGATATGGAGAGAAGATTCTTCTTTAGTCCTGGTACAAACAAGACATCGTTCATTTTCATAGACTTTCCAGAGTCTAGCTTGTAGGAGGATTCACCACTACCTTTTATGGGATATTGGTAGTCATCCCCAAGTTTCACCTTATCGGGTGAATTATGTTCGGATAGTTTCTCAAAATTTTCCTTGAATCCTGCCATGTGTTTGGAAGCCCCACTGTCAATAAGCCAATCTTTGCTTCCATGTGTGACAGTTCCCATGAGAGCGGAGATCAGAACATATTCTTCATCACTTGAAGAGTCTTCACTTTCTTGTTTTGCTCTCTTTTTGGGAGGATCATCATCCTCAACAGTGTGAGCATGATGTCTTCTTTTGGAGTTCTTCTTATTCTTAGATCCACTCTTATTCCTGGGACAATTTCTAGCAATGTGTCCTCTTTCATCACATGTATAGCATCTGAGTTTGGATGGATCCTTCTTCACAAAATTATCTTTCTGATGAGAATGCTTGCCTTGGTGATGATGATTTTCCCTTCTGCCTTTCTTGGGGTGTACTGTGAGAGCTTGATCTTCATTTCCCATCTTTTCTTCTCGAGCTACTATTCGAGCTTCTTCTTGTGAGCATTCTTCCCAAGTCTGCTGAACTTGATTAGCTTCTTTGTAGCATAGATTCCTTGGATGAAAGAATCCCATGTCTAGGGAGACCATTCAAGGTTGTCATCACAGTTTCTGCATTCTCCACTTCTTCATCTACTGCTTCAAGTTGTTCTTTGATCTAGGAGACCCTTGTAAAGTATGACTGTATGGTCTCCTCATTCTGGATCTTTACATTCTTCAACTGGTTCCTCAAAGTCATCTTCCGGTTTATGTTCTTCCCTTCAAACAGTTTGGTTAGGGCATCAAACATAGCTTTAGGTGTTTTGAGGGAGGACACCTGTGGTATGATGTGATCCTTGATTGAATCAGCAATAATCCTTTTAGCCATAACCAAATTCTTCTTATGTAAGGCCTTAGTCTCATCTTCCTCTGGAACTGGAACCTCCTCATTGATGTAGGAGTCCAACTCATTTTCTTCCAAGACTAGGGAGATCCTATACTTCCAGGCTCAGAAGTTATTAGCTCCCTCAAGATTTTCATCAAGCTTGGTATGATGAGACATCTTAACTGAGAACCTCAGATGGAAATACAAAAGATTTATATCTTACCAGGTCAAGATGTTGGATCTGGATTTGGAGCTGAATTTCTGCAGTGCTGGTTCAGGAGCAGATTAGCGTTTGAATTTCCCAGAGTTCTTTCCAACCAGATGCTTTGACCTTGATCTCTAAACTTCAATTTTGAGGAGGAGATCAATCTAGGCATGGGCTGACTCAAAAATTCCACTTCTGTGGAAAGCCCTAATTTCCAGCAGTAGTGTCAAGTCAAAAACTGAAAATGCTCAGAATCAGATTCTACTTCGACAAAAAGATGTGCCCTAGGGAGGAGAGTCATCCCAACCTTCTTTTGATGAGGAGAGAGATCCAAAAAGTAGGAATCCCTAGTTCGCCCAGCTGCACAGTGTCTTCTTCTCAGGTTAGCTCTGATACCATGTTAGATTTTTAATATTTAAGCTAGCATTATATTAGGATCTTTAACTGAGAGAATAACAAGCACAAAAATCAAACACAAGAGACAATGAACATAGTGTTTTTCCTCGGGGAAACCATAAATGGAGAAAACCCCACAACTTCCTCAGAGATAGAATCAACACCAAAAGTAAAACCCCAAAACAGTAAGATGATCTCTCGACAGCAGTAGCCTCTTTCTTTCTAGCCCCAACAACTTCTTCTCCCTCGTCTATGCGCTACAACTGAGTGTGTGATAAATAGAGAGGGTCACTCTCTATTTATACTAATTCCTGACTTGACAATAACTCACTAGGGCTAACTTCACTAGGAGAGTCTAATAACCCTAGGGCCCCGCAACTGCGGGGACTTTAACCCTTGATCAATAGGAGGGTTACCCACAATGAGTTGACATGACTTGTTTACATTATAGAAATTCCCGATCGGAACATCACGGCATGACATGACTCAATTACATTACTAGGTATCCATCGGGGTACAATACATAAGATCTACAAGTGAATACATTTCGACGTTACAATTACATCAACACATACTAGGTAGCATATTTCCCACACACATATGCATATATAATATTTTACCTAGGTCTTGGGTGCATCCAAGCTAATGAGGGTCTCTTTTGACATGTTAGATGCAATAGAAAAATAAAAAAATAGACATTCCTCAACTTACATGGATATTTTGAGACACATACACAATGAATCTTGCACTAAGTAAAAAGATGAAATGTAGGAAATTGAATGGTGTTTCCAACTATATAATTTTTTTCTATTGCAAATGTTCTTAATTATCTAAAGTTTGTTATTTTTAACAGACACTTTTTACTTTTGAGACAAATTATAAGGTATATGTTTTTGTGGGTGCGGCCTTAGAGTGCCTAAACGATGGAATCAACTTACAAAAACTGATAGACATATAGAGAACAACTAGTACTAGTGCAATGTTGATTTTCCAAAAACAAAACAAAACATTTTTTAAAATTATCTAACTGATCAAACCTCGAAAATAGTATGCCAAGTGTGAGTGCAGCCTTTGAAGGTATTAATACAATTATTTCGAAATGGTTTTTTTATAGCATGTAGAGGGTTGGTGTCTTTTAGTGCAGTATACAATTTTTTTTCAAAATGCTCGAGAAACAAAAAAGTGAGAGATGAAACAAAAACAATATGTTTTTTGAGTTAAGAAGTCATGACGTAAGAAAAATAAGAAAAAAATAGAAATAGAAATATATATATATTGTTTTTAAAAATTACATGTTTGGAATCTGTAGGAAAAATGTTATCCGTGTCTAAAATTTCAGCAAAAATGATGGTGTGTAGCATACTGTAACCAACATTTAAACACGGGCATACATAAAAGATGGATGGAATTCTCAATTAGCCACGGTTTACCTTGCTCCAAAGCACAAGCATGGTTAATTCGAAGTGAAATCCAAAGCAGACACATAGGCATAGGAATTCCATGCCAACATGTGTGGAGGGTTAGGCATAGTGCTACAAAACACATATGCATTTTGTTTAAGTTCAAATTTTAAGCCCACCAAAAAAAACATGCATGTGTTTTAGCATTACAAAATGCGTACACAATTTGTAATGCTAAAAACACTTGGTTTTATTGTGTATGAATGTGATTTGAATGTGTTGCACTTGGGGAATCGGTGTATTAGACTTGGCATGGTGGTGATAATATTTAAAATAATTGGATGGCTATAAACATCTTTTGGTGTAGATTTGGGTGGCTAGGTATATAGGATGAATGTCTTTTGACTTGGATGGCTAAGTATATATAAATGAATAAACATATTTTGACTTGGTTCATTAGACTTGACTTGGTGATGATAACACTAAAAAGGTTTGGTGTGTTAGACCTGGCTTGACATGGTGATGATAACATTAAAAAGTTTTGGCGCGTTAGACCTGGCTTGGCAATGATAACAATAAACAGATTTGGATGGCTAGGTATATAGAACGAACATGA